>OZ024759.1:9006330-9138830 GCA_964016885.1 Eledone cirrhosa | reverse complement strand
CAGCTGAGAGAGTGACAGGTTGGCAGCTGAGAGAGTGACAGGTTGACAGCTGAGAGAGTGACAGGTTGGCAGCTGAGAGAGTGACAGGTTGACAGCTGAGAGAGTGACAGGTTGGCAGCTGAGAGAGTGACAGGTTGACAGCTGAGAGAGTGACAGGTTGGCAGCTGAGAGAGTGACAGGCTGACAGCTGAGAGAGTGACAGGTTGGCAGCTGAGAGAGTGACAGGTTGACAGCTGAGAGAGTGACAGGTTGGCAGCTGAGAGAGTGACAGGCTGACAGCTGAGAGAGTGACAGGTTGGCAGCTGAGAGAGTGACAGGTTGACAGCTGAGAGAGTGACAGGTTGGCAGCTGAGAGAGTGACAGGCTGACAGCTGAGAGAGTGACAGGTTGGCAGCTGAGAGAGTGACAGGTTGACAGCTGAGAGAGTGACAGGTTGGCAGCTGAGAGAGTGACAGGTTGACAGCTGAGAGAGTGACAGGTTGGCAGCTGAGAGAGTGACAGGTTGACAGCTGAGAGAGTGACAGGCTGGCTGCTGAGAGAGTGAGAGGTTGGCAGCTGAGAGAGTGACAGGCTGGCTGCTGAGAGAGTGACAGGCTGGCAGCTGAGAGTGTGACAGGTTGACAGCTGAGAGAGTGACAGGTTGGCAGCTGAGAGAGTGACAGGTTGGCAGCTGAGAGAGTGACAGGTTGGCTGCTGAGAGAGTGACAGGTTGGCAGCTGAGAGAGTGACAGGCTGGGTGCTGAGAGAGTGACAGACTGGGTGCTGAGAGAGTGACAGGCTGGCAGCTGAGAGAGTGACAGACTGGGTGCTGAGAGAGTGACAGGTTGGCAGCTGAGAGAGTGACAGGTTGGCAGCTGAGAGAGTGACAGGCTGACAGCTGAGAGAGTGACAGGCTGACAGCTGAGAGAGTGACAGGCTGACAGCTGAGAGAGTGACAGATTGGCAGCTGAGAGAGTGACAGGCTGACAGCTGAGAGAGTGACAGATTGACAGCTGAGAGAGTGACAGGCTGGGTGCTGAGAGAGTGACAGGTTGGCAGCTGAGAGAGTGACAGGTTGGCAGCTGAGAGAGTGACAGGTTGGCAGCTGAGAGAGTGACAGGTTGGCAGCTGAGAGAGTGACAGGCTGGCAGCTGAGAGAGTGACAGGCTGGCTGCTGAGAGAGTGACAGGCTGACAGCTGAGAGAGTGACAGGTTGACAGCTGAGAGAGTGACAGGCTGGCTGCTGAGAGAGTGACAGGCTGGCTGCTGAGAGAGTGACAGGTTGACAGCTGAGAGAGTGACAGGCTGGCAGCTGAGAGAGTGACAGGCTGGCTGCTGAGAGAGTGACAGGCTGACAGCTGAGAGAGTGACAGATTGGCAGCTGAGAGAGTGACAGGCTGACAGCTGAGAGAGTGACAGGCTGACAGCTGAGAGAGTGACAGGCTGGCTGCTGAGAGAGTGACAGGTTGACAGCTGAGAGAGTGACAGGCTGGCTGCTGAGAGAGTGACAGGCTGGCTGCTGAGAGAGTGACAGGTTGACAGCTGAGAGAGTGACAGGCTGGCAGCTGAGAGAGTGACAGGCTGGCTGCTGAGAGAGTGACAGGCTGACAGCTGAGAGAGTGACAGATTGGCAGCTGAGAGAGTGACAGGCTGACAGCTGAGAGAGTGACAGGCTGGCTGCTGAGAGAGTGACAGGTTGACAGCTGAGAGAGTGACAGGCTGGCAGCTGAGAGAGTGACAGGCTGGCTGCTGAGAGAGTGACAGGCTGACAGCTGAGAGAGTGACAGATTGGCAGCTGAGAGAGTGACAGGTTGGCTGCTGAGAGAGTGACAGGTTGACAGCTGAGAGAGTGACAGGCTGGCTGCTGAGAGAGTGACAGGTTGACAGCTGAGAGAGTGACAGGCTGGCTGCTGAGAGAGTGACAGGTTGGCTGCTGAGAGAGTGACAGGTTGACAGCTGAGAGAGTGACAGGTTGGCAGCTGAGAGAGTGACAGGCTGGCTGCTGAGAGAGTGACAGGTTGACAGCTGAGAGAGTGACAGGTTGGCAGCTGAGAGAGTGACAGGCTGGCTGCTGAGAGAGTGACAGGTTGACAGCTGAGAGAGTGACAGGTTGGCAGCTGAGAGAGTGACAGGCTGGCTGCTGAGAGAGTGACAGGTTGACAGCTGAGAGAGTGACAGGTTGGCAGCTGAGAGAGTGACAGGCTGGCTGCTGAGAGAGTGACAGGCTGACAGCTGAGAGAGTGACAGATTGGCAGCTGAGAGAGTGACAGGTTGGCTGCTGAGAGAGTGACAGGTTGACAGCTGAGAGAGTGACAGGCTGGCTGCTGAGAGAGTGACAGGTTGACAGCTGAGAGAGTGACAGGCTGGCTGCTGAGAGAGTGACAGGTTGGCTGCTGAGAGAGTGACAGGTTGACAGCTGAGAGAGTGACAGGTTGGCAGCTGAGAGAGTGACAGGCTGGCTGCTGAGAGAGTGACAGGTTGACAGCTGAGAGAGTGACAGGTTGGCAGCTGAGAGAGTGACAGGCTGGCTGCTGAGAGAGTGACAGGTTGACAGCTGAGAGAGTGACAGGTTGGCAGCTGAGAGAGTGACAGGTTGGCTGCTGAGAGAGTGACAGGTTGGCAGCTGAGAGAGTGACAGGTTGGCTGCTGAGAGAGTGACAGGCTGGCTGCTGAGAGAGTGACAGGTTGGCTGCTGAGAGAGTGACAGGTTGGCTGCTGAGAGAGTGACAGGTTGGCAGCTGAGAGAGTGACAGGTTGGCAGCTGAGAGAGTGACAGGCTGGCTGCTGAGAGAGTGACAGGTTGACAGCTGAGAGAGTGACAGGCTGGCTGCTGAGAGAGTGACAGGTTGACAGCTGAGAGAGTGACAGGTTGGCAGCTGAGAGAGTGACAGGCTGGCTGCTGAGAGAGTGACAGGTTGACAGCTGAGAGAGTGACAGGCTGGCTGCTGAGAGAGTGACAGGTTGACAGCTGAGAGAGTGACAGGTTGGCAGCTGAGAGAGTGACAGGCTGGCTGCTGAGAGAGTGACAGGTTGACAGCTGAGAGAGTGACAGGTTGGCAGCTGAGAGAGTGACAGGTTGGCTGCTGAGAGAGTGACAGGTTGACAGCTGAGAGAGTGACAGGTTGGCAGCTGAGAGAGTGACAGGCTGGCTGCTGAGAGAGTGACAGGTTGACAGCTGAGAGAGTGACAGGTTGGCTGCTGAGAGAGTGACAGGTTGACAGCTGAGAGAGTGACAGGTTGGCAGCTGAGAGAGTGACAGGCTGGCTGCTGAGAGAGTGACAGGTTGACAGCTGAGAGAGTGACAGGTTGGCAGCTGAGAGAGTGACAGGCTGGCTGCTGAGAGAGTGACAGGTTGACAGCTGAGAGAGTGACAGGTTGGCAGCTGAGAGAGTGACAGGCTGGCTGCTGAGAGAGTGACAGGTTGACAGCTGAGAGAGTGACAGGTTGGCAGCTGAGAGAGTGACAGGTTGGCTGCTGAGAGAGTGACAGGTTGGCAGCTGAGAGAGTGACAGGTTGGCTGCTGAGAGAGTGACAGGCTGGCTGCTGAGAGAGTGACAGGTTGGCTGCTGAGAGAGTGACAGGTTGGCTGCTGAGAGAGTGACAGGTTGGCTGCTGAGAGAGTGACAGGTTGGCAGCTGAGAGAGTGACAGGTTGGCTGCTGAGAGAGTGACAGGTTGGCAGCTGAGAGAGTGACAGGCTGGCAGCTGAGAGAGTGACAGGCTGGCAACTGAGAGAGTGACAATCGGGAGTGAGGATTTACCTTCAAGAAGTAAATCCTCACTCCTGATTGTATTCAGTCCATCGAGGGTGGGTGGATGGGGGGGGGGGGGGGACCAAAACCTTTTAAGTGCTGAGGGCTTCAAAAGGACATAATCTGACCCTAACACACACACTCATCTCTCTCTCTAAACAACTTACATGGCCGTATCTTCTTTCTCATACCCTTTGTTTTCTTCGGGTTCGCGAAACAACAGTGACTGCAGTTCATCAAATTTCTTCTTGTATCTGTAAGGAGAAACAGAAGTTAACATTATTTAAATATAAACGATGGTATGTGTATGTGACTGCATATGTATGGCTGTGTGTGTCCGTGTGTGCTTGTGTATGTCTGTGTTGATCTGTCTGTGTGTGCCTGTGTTGATCTGTCTGTGTAAGGTAAATATGTTATTGGGGTATATATATGGTATTTACATACATACATACATGAGTGTAAAATCAGGCATATATACTGCACACACACACATATATATAATATATATATATATATATATATATATATATATATATATATATATATGAAAAACATGGGGAGAAAAATACTGCATGGTTGCACATGGATTACATATTATAAAATTAGTCCTTCATATACATATATACTGTATATATGGGAGCTCCTGCATGATGGACACACTGGAAGAGGGAGCCCGAGGTTGACATATGTTGATGCCCTAAGAACAGACACTGGTCTGTTGGGGACGCAGGACATGGCAGTGATGATGAAGGACAGAGACCACTGGAGAGAACTCGTCCATGGATCTCGGCAATTTTACCCACCCTAGATAGATAGATAGATTTCTATTTATTGTCACTAGGGCGCAAAAGAAGGGGACAAATACAAGGAGGGGAGTTTACACAAAAAGGCGAGTAAAGAAAACAAATAACAAATATAAAATTAACAATAAAGTCCTCAATAGGGAGGGGGCGTTTGGGGGGGTCGCACACCCCCCTAGATAGATAGATAGATTTCTATTTATTGCCACTAGGGCGCAAAAGAAGGGGACAAATACAAGGGGGGAGTTTACACAAAAAGGCGAGTAAAGAAAACAAATAACAAATATAAAATTAACAATAAAGTCCTCAATAGGGAGGGGGCGTTTGGGGGGGGGGGGTCGCACACCCCCCTAGATAGATAGATAGATTTCTATTTATTGCCACTAGGGCGCAAAAGAAGGGGACAAATACAAGGGGAGAGTTTACACAAAAAGGCGAGTAAAGAAAACAAATAACAAATATAAAATTAACAATAAAGTCCTCAATAGAGAGGGGGCGTTTGGGGGGGGGGGTCGCACACACCCCTAGACAGATAGATAGATATTTCATGTTACTTCAGTTTACTCAACTGTAAAAATGAGTTGAGAAGTAACTGATGCCAAGCTGTATCGGCCAACATTGGTGGCGTAGAGAGGGGAGACTGGTACGCAAGAGCAACTGCTGGTCTTCCTCAAACAATTTTGCCCGGACTTGAGAGAAACTACTAGGTGCGAATCCCATGGTCATTTGTGACCAAACGAGGTCTTTACCCTCACCAATCCTAATACCTAATTTTTGCTGGACCGGCAATCACTCTGTATAATCAGCTTCTGATTATTACTGGAATTCTATAAGAATCCAGCGTCTATAATTTTCGGCGAAAGCAGGGGAGTACGTGGCTCTGATGTACGCCAACCAGCGTGAAACAGACTGTCAGCTTCTCTCCCTTCTTTCGCCAAAAAGAAGTGACATAGTCACTACTTTAAAACTGATAGCGTATGGTCTTCTAAATGTTTTTAATTAAATATACGGTATATTGTCAAATATACTATACATACATTCATATATATATATATAGATATAGAAATTACATGAATCAAAGTTCTGTTTAAATCATTTATTTGCTTACAATTGTTTCTTCCAAACCGAGGTTTGGAGTCTTCGGAGCAATTATTCAGTGATTTTTTACATACTTGACCTCCTTTTCAACACAAGAGACATATAGAAACATATGTATATATTGACCCACAGTGGGTTGACATCCATTATAATAATATAGCATGGCAATATTGCCATGCTATATTATTACGTCCATAATCATCCTCCTCACCAAGCAAGTTTGGTGAGATTGGCAGTTTGGTTGCTGATGACTCAACCATGCACAGGTTGTAATGGGTTACATGTTACCAGTAGCGCTGGAGAGCGATCTGACATACATACATGCATGCATACATACATACATACATACATACATGATGATGGCTGCCCCCTCGTTATCGAGTATGGCCATTGCACGATATACCATTATTAATAATAATTAATTAATTCTATCGTGCAATGTCTGTGCGTGAAGATATTATTTAAAGTGAGGAAAGACTGTGCACTGAGCCAATCCCACTCTCTGAGAGACAGTAGCTATAACCTGAAAAGAAGAAAAGATCAACATCATTGGTAACTACTGAGCCGCAGGTTTTATATCGGGGTCATCCCAGTTTCCTGAGTTGCCTCCTCCTAGAAGAATGCCCTGACAAAGGCTAGGGGTCCTTCACTCCCAGTGGTTTAACCGCGCGATCGGGTGTCCAGCCCGACTATTTCTATGTCCCCACGCATATACATACACATGCACCCATGCATATACACATATACATATACATACACATGCACCCATGCATATACACATATACATGTGTATATACATATTTACACACTTTTGGATGGCCGTTGACCCTTATGAGTTCTTCCGCCCTTTGTCATACATACATACATACATACATACATACATACATACATACATACATACATACATATACATAATATGAAAGAGTACTGGTGGAATGTTCCAGTAAAAACCCCAATAAAATGCAGGCATAACAGACCAGATATTATGATACGGGACAGGGAGAAGAAGGCATGCACAGTAGTGGAAGTTAGCTGCCCAGCAGATGCCAATATAATATCAAAGATTAGTGAAAAGGAGAATATTTATACAGAACTGATGAGAAATCTGCAGATACTCCACCCTGACTATACCTTCAGATTTATACCTGTGATTATTGGGGCACTGGGATATGTTAGTAACTGCCTAGTACAAATCTTGAGAAGCTGGGCTTCACAGAACAGAAAGAACACAACTAGTTAGGAAATTACAAGTACAATCCATTAATGGAACAGTAAAAATATGTAAGACATTGTAAATATTTGATATCTAATAACTGCATATACACATGTACAGATGCAAAGCATATACACATGCACACATACAACTCAAAACATCCACATCCACACATACAATAACATCCATGCATACATACATACATATCTACCTAGTTGATGTTGTGTAAATTCCAATGAGAGAGTCTTGTGTCTATGTTAGAAACCGACTCTCTCTCTCTATTGGCAAACATTTGTGAAATTATAAAACCAGAAGCACATACATACATAACATACATACGTACGTATGAATGAATGCATGTACATACATACATATATGCATACATACATTCATACATACATACATTCGTACATGCATACATTCGTACGTACATACATACATATATATACATATATGATGGCTGCCCCCTTGTTATCAAGTATGGCCACTGCACGAAAAAAAATGATAATAATAATAATAAAAAAATATATATACATACATACACATATATACATTCACATACATACATACACACACATACACATATATATCATCATCATCATCAACGTTTAACGTCCGTGTTCCACGCTTGCATGGGTTTGGACGGGGGTTTTCCCACTTGAGGCAAGAGTGGTTGTCTTGCTCGCATAGGACTGTCTGGCGGGTTTTCTACAGTTGGATGCCCTTCCTAACACCAACCACATTTACAGTGTGGGGCTGGGAGGTTTTTACCGTGTTGCCTACATGGCCACATTACAGCGTGGACTGTGTGTTTTTTGTTGTGACACCTAGATGGCCACATTACAGCGTGGACTGTGTGTTTTTTTTGTCGTGACACCTACATGGCCACATTACAGCGTGGACTGTGTGTTTTTTTGTTGTGACACCTACACGACCACATTACAGCATGGACTGTGTGTTTTTTTGTTGTGACAACTACATGGCCACATTACAGCGTGGACTGTGTGTTTTTTGTTGTGACAACTACATGGCCACATTACAGCGTGGACTGTGTGTTTTTTGTTGTGACACCTAGATGGCCACATTACAGCGTGGACTGTGTGTTTTTTGTTGTGACACCTACATGGCCACATTACAGCGTGGACTGTGTGTTTTTTGTTGTGACACCTACATGGCCACATTACAGCGTGGACTGTGTGTTTTTTGTCGTGACACCTACATGGCCACATTACAGCGTGGACTGTGTGTTTTTTGTTGTGACACCTACACGACCACATTACAGCATGGACTGTGTGTTTTTTTGTTGTGACACCTACATGACCACATTACAGCGTGGACTGTGTGTTTTTTTTGTCGTGACACCTACATGGCCACATTACAGCGTGGACTGTGTGTTTTTTTGTTGTGACACCTACATGGCCACATTACAGCGTGGACTGTGTGTTTTTTGTCGTGACACCTACACAGCCACATTACAGCGTGGACTGTGTGTTTTTTGTTGTGACACCTAGATGGCCACATTACAGCGTGGACTGTGTGTTTTTTGTTGTGACACCTACATGGCCACATTACAGCGTGGACTGTGTGTTTTTTGTTGTGACACCTAGATGGCCACATTACAGCGTGGACTGTGTGTTTTTTGTTGTGACACCTACACGGCCACATTACAGCGTGGACTGTGTGTTTTTTTGTTGTGACACCTACATGACCACATTACAGCGTGGACTGTGTGTTTTTTTTGTCGTGACACCTACATGGCCACATTACAGCGTGGACTGTGTGTTTTTTTGTTGTGACACCTACACGACCACATTACAGCATGGACTGTGTTTTTTTTGTTGTGACACCTACACGACCACATTACAGCATGGACTGTGTGTTTTTTTGTTGTGACAACTACATGGCCACATTACAGCGTGGACTGTGTGTTTTTTGTTGTGACACCTACACGACCACATTACAGCATGGACTGTGTGTTTTTTTTGTTGTGACACCTACACGACCACATTACAGCATGGACTGTGTGTTTTTTTGTTGTGACAACTACATGGCCACATTACAGCGTGGACTGTGTGTTTTTTGTTGTGACACCTACATGACCACATTACAGCGTGGACTGTGTGTTTTTTGTTGTGACACCTACACGGCCACATTACAGCGTGGACTGTGTGTTTTTTTGTTGTGACAACTACATGGCCACATTACAGCGTGGACTGTGTGTTTTTTGTTGTGACACCTACACGACCACATTACAGCATGGACTGTGTGTTTTTTTTGTTGTGACACCTACACGACCACATTACAGCGTGGACTGTGTGTTTTTTGTTGTGACACCTACACAGCCACATTACAGCGTGGACTGTGTGTTTTTTGTCGTGACACCTACACAGCCACATTACAGCGTGGACTGTGTGTTTTTTGTTGTGACACCTACACGGCCACATTACAGCGTGGACTGTGTGTTTTTTGTCGTGACACCTACACAGCCACATTACAGCGTGGACTGTGTGTTTTTTGTTGTGACACCTACACGGCCACATTACAGCGTGGACTGTGTGTTTTTTTGTTGTGACACCTACATGGCCACATTACAGCGTGGACTGTGTGTTTTTTGTTGTGACACCTACACAGCCACATTACAGCGTGGACTGTGTGTTTTTTGTCGTGACACCTACATGGCCACATTACAGCGTGGACTGTGTGTTTTTTGTTGTGACACCTACACAGCCACATTACAGCGTGGACTGTGTGTTTTTTGTTGTGACACCTACACAGCCACATTACAGCGTGGACTGTGTGTTTTTTGTTGTGACACCTACACAGCCACATTACAGCGTGGACTGTGTGTTTTTTGTTGTGACACCTACACAGCCACATTACAGCGTGGACTGTGTGTTTTTTGTTGTGACACCTACACAGCCACATTACAGCGTGGACTGTGTGTTTTTTGTTGTGACACCTACACAGCCACATTACAGCGTGGACTGTGTGTTTTTTGTTGTGACACCTACACAGCCACATTACAGCGTGGACTGTGTGTTTTTTGTTGTGACACCTACACAGCCACATTACAGCGTGGACTGTGTGTTTTTTGTTGTGACACCTACACAGCCACATTACAGCGTGGACTGTGTGTTTTTTGTTGTGACACCTACACAGCCACATTACAGCGTGGACTGTGTGTTTTTTGTTGTGACACCTACACAGCCACATTACAGCGTGGACTGTGTGTTTTTTGTTGTGACACCTACACAGCCACATTACAGCGTGGACTGTGTGTTTTTTGTTGTGACACCTACACAGCCACATTACAGCGTGGACTGTGTGTTTTTTGTTGTGACACCTACATGGCCACATTACAGCATGGACTGTGTGTTTTTTGTCGTGACACCTACATGGCCACATTACAGCGTGGACTGTGTGTTTTTTGTCGTGACACCTACATGGCCACATTACAGCGTGGACTGTGTGTTTTTTTGTTGTGACAACTACATGGCCACATTACAGCGTGGACTGTGTGTTTTTTGTTGTGACAACTACACGGCCACATTACAGCGTGGACTGTGTGTTTTTTGTTGTGACAACTACACGGCCACATTACAGCGTGGACTGTGTGTTTTTTTGTTGTGACAACTACATGGCCACATTACAGCGTGGACTGTGTGTTTTTTGTTGTGACAACTACATGGCCACATTACAGCGTGGACTGTGTGTTTTTTGTTGTGACAACTACACGGCCACATTACAGCGTGGACTGTGTGTTTTTTGTTGTGACAACTACACGGCCACATTACAGCGTGGACTGTGTGTTTTTTGTTGTGACACCTACATGGCCACATTACAGCGTGGACTGTGTGTTTTTTGTTGTGACACCTACATGGCCACATTACAGCGTGGACTGTGTGTTTTTTGTTGTGACAACTACATGGCCACATTACAGCGTGGACTGTGTGTTTTTTTGTTGTGACAACTACATGGCCACATTACAGCATGGACTGTGTGTTTTTTTGTTGTGACACCTACATGGCCACATTACAGCATGGACTGTGTGTTTTTTTGTTGTGACAACTACACGGCCACATTACAGCGTGGACTGTGTGTTTTTTGTTGTGACAACTACATGGCCACATTACAGCATGGACTGTGTGTTTTTTGTTGTGACAACTACATGGCCACATTACAGCGTGGACTGTGTGTTTTTTTGTTGTGACAACTACATGGCCACATTACAGCGTGGACTGTGTGTTTTTTGTCGTGACACCTACATGGCCACATTACAGCGTGGACTGTGTGTTTTTTGTCGTGACACCTACATGGCCACATTACAGCGTGGACTGTGTGTTTTTTGTCGTGACACCTACATGGCCACATTACAGCGTGGACTGTGTGTTTTTTGTCGTGACACCTACACGGCCACATTACAGCGTGGACTGTGTGTTTTTTTGTTGTGACACCTACACGGCCACATTACAGCGTGGACTGTGTGTTTTTTGTTGTGACAACTACACGGCCACATTACAGCGTGGACTGTGTGTTTTTTGTTGTGACACCTACACGGCCACATTACAGCGTGGACTGTGTGTTTTTTGTCGTGACACCTACATGGCCACATTACAGCGTGGACTGTGTGTTTTTTTGTTGTGACACCTACATGGCCACATTACAGCGTGGACTGTGTGTTTTTTGTTGTGACACCTACATGGCCACATTACAGCGTGGACTGTGTGTTTTTTGTTGTGACAACTACACGGCCACATTACAGCGTGGACTGTGTGTTTTTTTGTTGTGACACCTACATGGCCACATTACAGCGTGGACTGTGTGTTTTTTGTTGTGACAACTACACGGCCACATTACAGCGTGGACTGTGTGTTTTTTGTTGTGACAACTACATGGCCACATTACAGCGTGGACTGTGTGTTTTTTGTTGTGACACCTACATGGCCACATTACAGCATGGACTGTGTGTTTTTTGTTGTGACAACTACACGGCCACATTACAGCGTGGACTGTGTGTTTTTTGTTGTGACAACTACATGGCCACATTACAGCGTGGACTGTGTGTTTTTTGTTGTGACACCTACATGGCCACATTACAGCATGGACTGTGTGTTTTTTGTTGTGACAACTACACGGCCACATTACAGCGTGGACTGTGTGTTTTTTGTTGTGACAACTACACGGCCACATTACAGCGTGGACTGTGTGTTTTTTTGTTGTGACACCTACATGGCCACATTACAGCATGGACTGTGTGTTTTTTTGTTGTGACACCTACATGGCCACATTACAGCGTGGACTGTGTGTTTTTTTGTTGTGACACCTACATGGCCACATTACAGCGTGGACTGTGTGTTTTTTTGTTGTGACACCTACATGGCCACATTACAGCGTGGACTGTGTGTTTTTTTGTTGTGACACCTACATGGCCACATTACAGCGTGGACTGTGTGTTTTTTGTTGTGACAACTACACGGCCACATTACAGCGTGGACTGTGTGTTTTTTGTTGTGACAACTACATGGCCACATTACAGCGTGGACTGTGTGTTTTTTGTTGTGACACCTACATGGCCACATTACAGCATGGACTGTGTGTTTTTTGTTGTGACAACTACACGGCCACATTACAGCGTGGACTGTGTGTTTTTTGTTGTGACAACTACATGGCCACATTACAGCGTGGACTGTGTGTTTTTTGTTGTGACACCTACATGGCCACATTACAGCATGGACTGTGTGTTTTTTGTTGTGACAACTACACGGCCACATTACAGCGTGGACTGTGTGTTTTTTGTTGTGACAACTACACGGCCACATTACAGCGTGGACTGTGTGTTTTTTTGTTGTGACACCTACATGGCCACATTACAGCATGGACTGTGTGTTTTTTTGTTGTGACACCTACATGGCCACATTACAGCGTGGACTGTGTGTTTTTTTGTTGTGACAACTACACGGCCACATTACAGCGTGGACTGTGTGTTTTTTGTTGTGACAACTACACGGCCACATTACAGCGTGGACTGTGTGTTTTTTGTTGTGACAACTACATGGCCACATTACAGCGTGGACTGTGTGTTTTTTGTTGTGACAACTACACGGCCACATTACAGCGTGGACTGTGTGTTTTTTTGTTGTGACACCTACATGGCCACATTACAGCATGGACTGTGTGTTTTTTTGTTGTGACACCTACATGGCCACATTACAGCGTGGACTGTGTGTTTTTTTGTTGTGACAACTACACGGCCACATTACAGCGTGGACTGTGTGTTTTTTGTCGTGACACCTACATGGCCACATTACAGCATGGACTGTGTGTTTTTTTGTTGTGACACCTACATGGCCACATTACAGCATGGACTGTGTGTTTTTTTGTTGTGACAACTACATGGCCACATTACAGCGTGGACTGTGTGTTTTTTGTTGTGACAACTACATGGCCACATTACAGCGTGGACTGTGTGTTTTTTGTTGTGACAACTACACAGCCACATTACAGCGTGGATTGTGTGTTTTTTGTTGTGACACCTACATGGCCACATTACAGCGTGGACTGTGTGTTTTTTGTTGTGACAACTACACAGCCACATTACAGCGTGGACTGTGTGTTTTTTGTTGTGACAACTACACAGCCACATTACAGCGTGGACTGTGTGTTTTTTGTTGTGACACCTACATGGCCACATTACAGCGTGGACTGTGTGTTTTTTGTTGTGACACCTACATGGCCACATTACAGCGTGGACTGTGTGTTTTTTGTTGTGACACCTACATGGCCACATTACAGCGTGGACTGTGTGTTTTTTGTTGTGACACCTACATGGCCACATTACAGCGTGGACTGTGTGTTTTTTGTTGTGACACCTACACAGCCACATTACAGCGTGGATTGTGTGTTTTTTGTTGTGACACCTACACGGCCACATTACAGCGTGGACTGTGTGTTTTTTGTTGTGACACCTACACGGCCACATTACAGCGTGGATTGTGTGTTTTTTGTTGTGACACCTACATGGCCACATTACAGCGTGGACTGTGTGTTTTTTGTTGTGACACCTACACGGCCACATTACAGCGTGGATTGTGTGTTTTTTGTTGTGACACCTACATGGCCACATTACAGCGTGGACTGTGTGTTTTTTGTTGTGACAACTACACGGCCACATTACAGCGTGGACTGTGTGTTTTTTGTTGTGACACCTACACGGCCACATTACAGCGTGGACTGTGTGTTTTTTTGTTGTGACACCTACATGGCCACATTACAACGTGGACTGTGTGTTTTTTGTTGTGACACCTACATGGCCACATTACAGCGTGGACTGTGTGTTTTTTGTTGTGACAACTACACGGCCACATTACAGCGTGGACTGTGTGTTTTTTGTCGTGACACCTACATGGCCACATTACAGCGTGGACTGTGTGTTTTTTGTTGTGACACCTACATGGCCACATTACAGCATGGACTGTGTGTTTTTTTGTTGTGACAACTACATGGCCACATTACAGCGTGGACTGTGTGTTTTTTGTTGTGACACCTACATGGCCACATTACAGCATGGACTGTGTGTTTTTTTGTTGTGACACCTACATGGCCACATTACAGCGTGGACTGTGTGTTTTTTGTCGTGACACCTACATGGCCACATTACAGCGTGGACTGTGTGTTTTTTGTTGTGACACCTACATGGCCACATTACAGCGTGGACTGTGTGTTTTTTGTCGTGACACCTACATGGCCACATTACAGCGTGGACTGTGTGTTTTTTGTCGTGACACCTACATGACCACATTACAGCGTGGACTGTGTGTTTTTTTGTCGTGATACCTACACGGCCACATTACAGCATGGACTGTGTGTTTTTTGTTGTGACACCTACATGGCCACATTACAGCGTGGACTGTGTGTTTTTTGTCGTGACACCTACATGGCCACATTACAGCGTGGACTGTGTGTTTTTTGTTGTGACACCTACATGGCCACATTACAGCGTGGACTGTGTGTTTTTTGTCGTGACACCTACATGGCCACATTACAGCGTGGACTGTGTGTTTTTTGTCGTGACACCTACATGACCACATTACAGCGTGGACTGTGTGTTTTTTTGTCGTGATACCTACACGGCCACATTACAGCATGGACTGTGTGTTTTTTGTTGTGACACCTACATGGCCACATTACAGCGTGGACTGTGTGTTTTTTGTCGTGACACCTACACAGCCACATTACAGCGTGGATTGTGTGTTTTTTTTGTCGTGACACCTACACGGCCACATTACAGCATGGACTGTGTGTTTTTTGTTGTGACACCTACATGGCCACATTACAGCGTGGACTGTGTGTTTTTTGTTGTGACACCTACACGCCCACATTACAGCGTGGACTGTGTGTTTTTTGTTGTGACACCTACATGGCCACATTACAGCGTGGACTGTGTGTTTTTTGTTGTGACACCTACACGCCCACATTACAGCATGGACTGTGTGTTTTTTGTTGTGACACCTACATGGCCACATTACAGCATGGACTGTGTGTTTTTTGTTGTGACACCTACACGCCCACATTACAGCGTGGACTGTGTGTTTTTTGTTGTGACACCTACACGCCCACATTACAGCATGGACTGTGTGTTTTTTGTTGTGACACCTACATGGCCACATTACAGCATGGACTGTGTGTTTTTTGTTGTGACACCTACACGCCCACATTACAGCGTGGACTGTGTGTTTTTTGTTGTGACACCTACATGGCCACATTACAGCGTGGATTGTGTGTTTTTTTTGTCGTGACACCTACACGGCCACATTACAGCATGGACTGTGTGTTTTTTGTTGTGACACCTACACGGCCACATTACAGCGTGGACTGTGTGTTTTTTGTTGTGACACCTAGATGGCCACATTACAGCGTGGACTGTGTGTTTTTTTTGTCGTGACACCTACATGGCCACATTACAGCGTGGACTGTGTGTTTTTTGTCGTGACACCTACATGGCCACATTACAGCGTGGACTGTGTGTTTTTTGTTGTGACACCTACACGACCACATTACAGCGTGGACTGTGTGTTTTTTGTTGTGACACCTACACGGCCACATTACAGCGTGGACTGTGTGTTTTTTGTCGTGACACCTACACAGCCACATTACAGCGTGGACTGTGTGTTTTTTTGTCGTGATACCTACATGGCCACATTACAGCATGGACTGTGTGTTTTTTGTTGTGACAACTACATGACCACATTACAGCGTGGACTGTGTGTTTTTTGTTGTGACAACTACATGACCACATTACAGCGTGGACTGTGTGTTTTTTTTGTCGTGACACCTACACGATCTCGATCTCATACATACAAATATATAAATTATTAGTACAGATTAAAAGTTTAAGCAATATATCAAGGCTTCTCCCTAAATGGGATCTTGTAGACAGAGAAATGTTACTAACCTTCTTGTTATAAGAACAAACACAGTTATAGTAGTGATAGCAATAAGTAAAACTATAACGGCTAAGATGATGATAACAATCAAACCTCCATCACCACTGGATTTGTGCGGCTTCTTTACAGAGACTGGTACATTGTCTGCGTGTTTGATAGCGTCTTTATTTAGTTTCAATCTCTTTAATAAGCTGGAGATCTCCCTTTCCTTGGCCTTCAGTCTCCTAGGAAACGGGAATAGAATACAAACGGATAAATATATTAATGTCTTGGTTGTGAGAGTCAGAGTTATAGAGGGGGGGGGGGGGGGCAGTGATAGAGAGTGATAGAGAGAGAGAGAGAGAGAGTGATAGAGAGAGAGTGATAGAGAGAGAGAGAGAGTGATAGAGAGTGTGATAGAGAGAGAGAGAGAGTGATAGAGAGAGAGAGAGCGATAGAGAGAGAGTGTGATAGAGAGAGAGAGAGTGTGATAGAGAGAGAGAGTGTGATAGAGAAAGAGAGTGTGATAGAGAAAGAGAGTGTGATAGAGAGAGAGAGAGAGAGAGATTGTGATAGAGAGAAAGAGTGTGATAGAGAGAGATTGTGATAGAGAGAAAGAGTGTGATAGAGAGAGAGAGTGTGATAGAGAGAGAGTGTGATTGATAGACAGAGAGTGTGATAGAGAGAGAGAGAGAGAGAGAGAGAGAGAGGCAGCTATAGATCATCACAAACAAGAAGAGAAAGAGAGTCAACAAATTTGTAATGAAAAAGAGTTTATTTAGTGACCAAGCTGGACTTTCCTTATTAAGATGGGATTTACAACATAATTATAGTGAAAGGATTAACCCTTTAGAATTCTCTACCTCTTTCTGTTCAAACCGGCCGTAACTGGCCACTCATACTGATGTTAAGTTATTGTTCTCAAAATAAATAATACCAAAATCTCATAGATTCGATATTATGTGAGGTAAAGCCTTTACTGTGAAAATACAATAGTATATATAGAGTAATGTAAATGTTATGTGAGATATTATGTGAGGTAAAGCCTTTACTGTGACAATACAATAGTATATATAGAGTAATGTAAATGTTATGTGAGATATTATGTGAGGTAAAGCCTTTACTGTGAAAATACAATAGTATATATAGAGTAATGTAAATGTTATGTGAGATATTATGTGAGGTAAAGCCTTTACTGTGAAAATACAATAGTATATATAGAGTAATGTAAATGTTATGTGAGATATTATGTGAGATAAAGCCTTTACTGTGAAAATACAATAGTATATAGAGAGTAATGTAAATGTTATGTGAGATATTATGTGAGGTAAAGCCTTTACTGTGACAATACAATAGTATATATAGAGTAATGTAAATGTTATATGAGATATTATGTGAGGTAAAGCCTTTACTGTGACAATACAATAGTATATATAGAGTAATTTCTTTATTTGCCACCAGGGCACAAAAGGTAGGGACAGATACAAGGGGGGAAGTTTACATATAAATAAACGAGTACAAAAATATAAAAATGAAATAACAACAACAAACGAAGTCCTCAATAGGGAGGGGGCATTAACATGGGTCGCACACACCCCGGAAAAAATGTGCAACCCTTCTCTTCAGGAGCACAAAGAGTAGGTGCTTCCCTCGTCTCCTCTTTTTCCTCTTCTTTCACCTACATGCTGATATAGAGAGAAGACCCATTCACTCTGGCCATTCTCCCTACTTTCACCCACCTTTCATAAAACATGTAAATGTTATGTGAGATATTATGTGAGATAAAGCCTTTACAGTGTGGACTGGATGCTTTTTGTCGTGACATCTACACAACCACTTTACAGAGTGGACTGGGTGCTTTTTGTCGTGACATCTACGCAACCACTTTACAGAGTGGACTGGGTGCTTTTTGTCGTGACATCTACACAACCACTGTACAGAGTGGACCGGGTGCTTGGGTGGGCAAAGTGCACATTAAAAGACTAAAAGATGATTGGTTAGAAACAAAGCTAAGCCCCTGCATTTCCATCATGTCCCCGAATTAGACTTAATCACTTACTGTTCAAGTTCTTTTCTCGGAATTAATTGACCAGTATCTTTGTTGATGGCGTGGAATAGAATGTCACTTCTGAAATATGAAGAACAGAAAATTTGAAAATTGTTGTTTTAGTTGTTGTTGTATAGCAGTGATTGTAGTAGCAGTAGTAGTGGTAGTAGTAGTAGTAGTGGTGGTGGTGGTAGTAGTAGTTGTAGTACTAGTAGTAGTAGTAGTAGTGGTGGTGGTGGTGGTGGTGGTAGTAGTAGTAGTAGTAGTAGTAGTGGTGGTGGTGGTGGTGGTAGTAGTATTAGTAGTAGTAGTGGTGGTAGTAGTAGTAGTAGTAGTACTAGTAGTAGTAGTAGTAGCAGCAGCAGCAGCAGCAGTAGTAGTAGTAGTAGCAGTAGTAGTAGTAGTAGTACTAGTGGTAGTAGTAGTAGTAGTAGTAGTATTAGTAGTAGTAGTAGTGATTGTGGTAGTAGTGGTAGTAGTAGTAGTAGAAATAGTAGCAGTAGCAGTAGTAGCAATACTACCAGCAGCAGTAGCAGTAGTAGCAGTCGTAGTAGTAGTAGTAGTAGTAGTAGAAGTAGTAGTAGCAGTAGTAGCAATACTAGAAGTCGTAGTAGTAGCACCAGTAGCAGTAGTAGTAGCAGAGCAGCAGTAGTAGCAGTAGCAATACTACCAGTAGCAGTAGTAGTAGCAGTAGCAATACTACCAGTAGCAGCAGTAGTAGCAGTAGTAGTAGCAGTAGCATCTGTGGGTCTCACCTCTTCACATCTGGGTTGTGTTTCCCATCAACATGTATCTGGATGTGGTCCACAACAATCTGTAAACCAAGGACTTCACTCATGTTTCTGAAGTTACATAAACACATATAACATTAAAGACACTGGATTGGCAATATCGGTAGATTGCGACATAGAGTTACGGCCCTTTACGTTCTCAGTTCAATTCCCGCCAAGGTTAACTTTGCTTTTCATCCTTACGGGGTCAATAAAATAAAGTAGCAGTAATACACTGGGGTAATTGCTGGCCTTGTGTCAAAGATAGAAAAATTATTTTATTATTGTCGAGGTTAACTTTGCTTTTCATCCTTACGGGGTCAATAAAATAAAGTAGCAGTAATACACTGGGGTAATTGCTGGCCTTGTGTCAAAGATAGAAAAATTATTTTATTATTGTCGAGGTTAACTTTGCTTTTCATCCTTACGGGGTCAATAAAATAAAGTACCAGTAATACACTGGGGTAATTGCTGGCCTTGTGTCAAAGATAGAAAAATTATTTTATTATTGTCGAGGTTAAC
The DNA here is from genome assembly GCA_964016885.1 of Eledone cirrhosa. NCBI lineage: Eukaryota > Metazoa > Mollusca > Cephalopoda > Octopoda > Eledonidae > Eledone > Eledone cirrhosa. The sequence continues at coordinate 9,119,228 of OZ024759.1, read as the reverse complement.
TTTGCTTTTCATCCTTACGGGGTCGATAAAATAAAGTACCAGTAATACACTGGGGTAATTGCTGGCCTTGTGTCAAAAGTAGAAACAATTATTTTATTATTGTCGAGGTTAACTTCGCCTTTCATCCTTATGGGGTCAATAAAATAAAGTACCAGTAATACACTGGGGTAATTGCTGGCCTTGTGCCAAAAGTAGAAACAATTATATTATGTTATCCTTCAAAAGTATAAAATAGCACTATGTTTGTTGATATCATCACCATCGTCGTGTTTACGCCTGCATGGATGGATCTTTTTCACCATTTCTCTACTTGTTGAGTTTTTAGCAGTATGGTTTATAGATGTTATTGAAACACGAGTGACATAATAATGATTTCAACAGCAGAAATTAGAGATGAAATATATGTTTATTTTTCATGTAGCACAAACAATGGTGTGGTACAGAGGCTGGTTTCTGGCGTGTGATCAGTCTGCTTTCCAGAGGCTGTCTGTTTTATTTCTCGCGTTCTCAACCAGCGGGAGATAACTAGGGTTGTTCTATCAAGAGGCGTGAGGCGTCTTACTACAAGTTCCTTTGTCATCTCTTCTGTCAGTTTCAGCAGAAACGAGCTGGCAATATCACAGGTCAGCTCTTTGACTACCTCTACCGTGGCTTCCTTCTTCTGAAGCACAACACACAACATTCACACTAATTGCACTCATACTAAAATAAAAACTGTCAGTTCATTGAAGACATTTTTGTTAAGTAATGTTCAAACAGCAGCTTACTAATGAGAAGGTTAGATATCTCATTAGTTGATGCACATAGATGGTATAATGACTGAAAGAATATGATTGCAAATACAAGTGCTTGAAATGGGGTTCCTCTGAAGGGTCTTGCGAGAAATATTACTTGATAAAGTGTGTAGCTTGGGGATTAGAGAGTCACTCCAGGTAGAGCCACTACTTCTCCGAATTGAGAGATCACAGCTCCGATACTATGGACATGAGGTTAGAATGTCTCAGGAAAGAATCTCTGGACAGATGTGTAGCTCAGAGATCAGAGAGTCACTTCAGATAGAGCCACTACTTCTCCGATTTGAGAGATCACAACTCCGATACTATGGACATGTGGTTAGAATGTCTCAGGAAAGAATCTCTGGACAGATTTGTAGCTCAGAGATCAGAGAGTCACTCCAGGTAGAGCCACTACTTCTCCAAATTGAGAGATCACAGCTCTGATACTATTGACATGTGGTTAGAATGTCTCAGGAAAGAATCTCTGGACAGATGTGTAGCTCAGAGATCAGAGAGTCACTTCAGATAGAGCCACTACTTCTCCAAATTGAGAGATCACAGCTCTGATACTATGGACATGAGGTTAGAATGTCTCAGGAAAGAATCTCTGGACAGATTTGTAGCTCAGAGATCAGAGAGTCACTCCAGGTAGAGCCACTACTTCTCCAAATTGAGAGATCACAGCTCCGATACTATGGACATGTGGTTAGAATGACTCAGGAAAGAATCTCTGGACAGATTTGTAGCTCAGAGATCAGAGAGTCACTTCAGATAGAGCCACTACTTCTCCAAATTGAGAGATCACAGCTCTGATACTATGGACATGTGGTTAGAATGTCCCAGGAAAGAATCTCTGGACAGATTTGTAGCTCAGAGATCAGAGAGTTACTTCAGATAGAGCCACTACTTCTCCAAATTGAGAGATCACAGCTCCGATACTATGGACATGTGATTAGAATGTCTCAGGAAAGAATCTCTGGACAGATTTGTAGCTCAGAGATCAGAGAGTCACTTCAGATAGAGCCACTACTTCTCCAAATTGAGGGATCACAGCTCTGATACTATGGACATGTGGTTAGAATGTCTCAGGAAAGAATCTCTGGACAGATTTTACAGGCAAAACAAACAGGCAGGAGACCCTGAGCAAGATGGTTGGATAACATCCATGAGCTTTGCTGGTCTTGTTTGGGGATCCAGCCAGATCAATTGAAGACGGTTGCTTTTGACAGGGCCTGCTGGAAGGGGGGGGGGGCTGTTTGAGGTCTCTGCCCCCACAACCCTCTCAGGTATAAGTGGGTGAAGGAGGAGATGAAGAAGAAGAAGAAGAAGAAGAGTCAGTATATTTCATTAGAAGTATGGTAACAGAAGGATTTATCAACTTAGTATTATTAAGAAATGGAACCATTAGAGACCTGATGAGTTCTTCCCTGTTTACTCGAACAATGCCAACTGTTGCGTTTACTGTGAGAATCATGCTGAAGTCAGGGCTGTAGATTGACATCTGTGGTGGAGAAAGAGTTAATAGATATATAGTACTCGAGAGAAGGCTACGTTGGTATGGACACGTGATGCGCATGAAAGTCGATAGCTGTATAACAAAGTGAAGGGCAATAAAGATAGACGGTAGCCACGGAATAGGCAGACCTAGAAAAACCTGGGACGAGCTGATAAACTCCGACCTCACACACTTACACCTCTCCAAGACAATGTCACTGGACCGAGACCTTTGGCGGTACTCAGTAATACAGAAGACCCGCCTTACCTAAATACATAGTAAAACCTACTACAGTCCGTAGGCATCTCTAACAAAATACACCCCCGTCCCACCACCCCACCCCATCCACACCGCCCCCCTTCTATGTAAAGTTATGCTGGTGCCACACCATCCAGGCCGAAACGAATGAGATCGTGTAGGTGTCACGACAAAAAAACACACAGTCCATGCTGTAATGTGGCCGTGTAGGCAACACGGTAAAAACCTCCCAGCCCCACACTGTAAACGTGGTTGGTGTTAGGAAGGGCATCCAGCTGTAGAAAACCTGCCAGACAGTCCACGCTGTAATGTGGCCGTGTAGGTAACACGGTAAAAACCTCCCAGCCCCACACTGTAAATGTGGTTGGTGTTAGGAAGGGCATCCAGCTGTAGAAAACCCGCCAGACAGTCCTATGCGAGCAAGACAACCACTCTCGCCTCAAGTGGGAAAACCCCCGTCCAAACCCATGCAAGCGTGGAACACGGACGTTAAACGCTGATGATGATGATGAAACTGGCATGAGATGTATAACTCTGGAGATGTGAACTCTATACTCCAGAGCATCCTGGACTCAATATGGATAGCATGTGCAGCATCAGTGCCACGGAAGCGGAAAAATAACCACCCCAAAAGTGCAATCTGGGAAACTTCAGCGGTCCGACTTGCCAGGAAAGAACGTCGGAACGCTGAACGGAAATATAAACTGCATAGATCAGATGCCAACAGAAAAAAGCGGAATAAATCTTCTAACCATCTCAAGCAAGTGACAAAGAAGGCAGTGCTTGAATTTGAACAGTGCATCGCAACCAATCCTGACAGTAAGGTGTTCTGGAAATATGTTCATTCAAAGCAGAGACCTCACTCTCCAGTTGGTCCTCTTCGCAATCCCCACACAAGCCAGATCACTGACGATCCCAAGGAATGCGCAGAACTCATTGCTGAGTGCTATGCAAGTATTTTTACTGTTGAAAACCAGAATGTACCATCTCCACCATCTCTAACATCAAATTCCATAACAACTATGGAATTTACACCTGCAATGTTGCGACGTCACCTTAAGAATAAGCGCAACTATGCCTCCCCTGGTCTTGATGGTGTGACATATCTGCTTCTCAAACGTGGCGGGGATTTCCTTTTGTGCCAGCTTTTTTTTTTCTTTCAATACTGTCTCAGCAATGGTGCTACTCCGGAGCAGTGGAAAACTGCCAGTGTCATTCCCCTGTTCAAAAAGGGCAACCGCATGTCACCTGTCAACTATCGTCCAGTCAGTCTTACTAGCTGTATGGCCAAACTGATGGAATCCTGTGTCAGAGAAACACTTTGGAACTTTTGGAGCTCTCACAGCCTCATCCGGCCCTCACAGTTTGGATTTATCCCTAACTCCAGCTGCTGTGATCAGCTTATCAAGTTCCTTGAGGACATCACCCGGATCACTGACAGCGGCTCATGGGTGGATGTTGTTTACCTTGACTTTGCTAAGGCTTTTAATTCTGTGCCACACAAAAGACTTATGGCAAAACTCTCTGCAATGGGTGTGAGGGATGATCTTTTCGACTGGCTGAAATCCTTCATTCTCAGCCGAAAGGAAGTAGTCACGGTTCTAGGACAGCATTCTTCACCATATGAGATGTCATCTGGTGTACCACAGGGATCTGTTCTTGGTCCTCTTTTGTTTGTGGCATATATTAATGACATAGATGCCAACTTACAGAATGCCACGGTACTAAAATATGCAGATCACATCAAGCTGTACCTTGAAATCAAAAGGACTGATCCTGAAATTTACAACTCTTTCCTACAATCAGACCTGGACACAATGCAGCAATGGATCACAGACTGGCAACTGAAGCTGGCTGTGGACAAGTGTACCACCATGCATTTTGGAAGGAAAAATCCAGCGTCCACATACTCCCTCCACAACACTGACATCAAAAAGTCCTCTTGTGAACGTGACCTGGGCATTACTGTCAGCAACGATTTGCGTTGGACAAAGCATGTCTCTAAGATTGTCAAGAAGGCCGAGGGTGTCTTGGAATCACTCAGCAAGACCTTTGTTAGCCGCTCTCCAGCCATCTATTTAAAACTGTATACAGCTATGGTGCGACCACACTTGGAATTCGCATCATCAGTCTGGAACCCCTATCTTGCTCGGAACATTGACCTCCTGGAAACTGTTCAGAGACGTGCAACCAAGCGCATACCCTCCATCAGACACCTACCATACTCTGAACGCCTTGCTTCCCTGGGCATGGATTCATTGAAGCTCCGACGTCTGGCAATGGACTTGGTGAATACCCACAAAGTTTTTAACCATCTCGCCAACTGCAACCCTGAGCGCCTCTTTGATCTCCATGTGTCTAACACACGTGGACATGCCTACAAGATAAGAAAACAGCACAGCTCCCATGACTTTCGCAGACATTTTTTCACGCTCAGAGTTGCTGAAGCATGGAACAAACTGCCTGCGTCAATTGTTAGCTGCCGAGACACTGCATCCTTTAAGACACTCATGCTTCCCGAAATACGCCAAAACTACACCTGATGTGCCCCTTCCATACACATGCACACGTGTGTATCATGACTCGTGCACTGTTCATTTTACTGATGTTTGTGCATTGCCCTATGTACTGTACATGCACTTTTTTGATGGGTTGTGGTGCACCTGGGCACTGTGCACAATATTTCATTATTGTTATTGTTATTATATCATGACTCATACACTGTTTATTTTCCTGACATTTGTACATTATTCTATGTACTATACATGCACCTTTGATGAGTTGTAGTGCACCTGAGCACTGTACACAATAATTTCATTATTATTATCATTATTATGATGATAGTAGTGACACAACCTCAAATACAGTCTTTATAGCATCACATGATCTGCTAGAAATAGCTGCCAAATACCCCACAAATTGTACAGTACAAAGATAGGCTGAAAAGATCATAGACTTACTATGAAGAAGTGATACCAGAGCTATGAAATATTGTATGCATTAATTTCAACTCTTCTTCTTAATTGCATTGCTTCTTTCCAGGAATCATGTTGAAAAATAAAACTCATTTGGTCATTCCATGAGAGTATCTTAGTCAGCCTATGAACTTTTCAGCTGATCTTGTGTGTGTGCATATATATATATATATATATATATATATATATATATATATATATATATATATTTATATATATATATAAATGTAATCTGAGTTTTTCAAATATTAATAATAACATTTGATTTGTTTGCAATTATGCAAACAAACCTCAATTTTATAGCCATGTCAGTAGAATGAACCTTTCATTGTTGCTCTTGTGTTGGCATGTGAACAGAACTGCAGACACTAATGTTTCTGGGTATCACCCTTCATCAGTACAGCTCACTGTTCACCTGCCAAACTGTCAGAGCTAGTGAAAATATATGCTATTTTCAAAAATACACAGTGACTGATCAGCCTGATTTGCATATTAGCAGACTGGCTGATCAGTCAGATTTGCATATTAGCAGACTGGCTGATCAGTTTCCTGTATACGAGCGATAAATGGCTGGCTTTGCCAAATTCAAATAAAAAAGAAAATTTCACTCTACATGGCTGAATACAATAAATGTAATCTGAGTTTTTTGAATATTAATAATAACATTTGATCTGACTGATCAGCCAGTCTCCCAATATGCAAATCAGGCCAATCAGTCACTGTGTATTTTTGAAAATAGCATATATTTTCACTAGCTCTGATAGTTTCGCAGGTGAACAATGAACTGTACTGATGAAGAGTGATGCCCAGAAACATTAGTGTCTGCAGTTCTGTTCAACTGCCAACACAAGAGCAACAATGAAAGGTTCATTCTACTGACATGGCTATAAAATTGAGGCTTGTTTGCATAATTGCAAACAAATCGAATGTTATTATTAATATTCGAAAAACCAGTGTTCTAAATAGTTTGCCAAGTCATGCATGACTTGGCAAGCTATTTAGAATGCTGGTTTAATTGCTTTACTTCCCTCCGAAGAAGAGATATTATCTCAAAAATTAAGGACATTTAAATAAATTTAAGATAAAAGACTAATTGTCAACAATATCTTTTGCATTTGCATTTATATTCTATGTCCATACCTGCATTGTTTTGGCTTTACAAATACAAACGTTTATACCTCATTACACAATGCTTCAAGTGAACTATAACTTCCCCCATATATATATATATATATATATATATATATATATATATATATATATATATATATGTAAAATAATTGTTTCTACTTTTGGCACAAGGCCAGCAATTACCCAGTGCATTACTGGTACTTTATTTTATCGACCCCGTAAGGATGAAAGGCAAAGTTAACCTCGGTGGGATTTGAACTCAGAAATACAAGGACGATTTGTTAAGCCTTCATTATGTTTATTGATTGGTGACGCAACAAGGTTTGATCTGTATTGACCTGACCCGACTCTGCAATCAAAAGCTCATTGGACCTCTACTGTTGTAATGACAGAGGTCCGACGAGCTTTTGATTCCAGAGTCGGGGCAGGTCGATACAGATCGAACCTTGAGCTGATCAATAGCGAAACGCGCGTCACCAATCAATAAACATAATGAAGGCTTAACAAATCGTCCTTGTATTATTATATTACACCCTGTTTAGCTCTACACCTCGCTACTGACGTAAACCTAAACATGGAGTGCTCACCTGGGTGAACCTACAGGTAACTTCACGCTACACACCCTGGATATATATATCATCATCATCATCATCAACGTTTAACGTCCGTGTTCCACGCTTGCATGGGTTTGGACGGGGGTAGTCCCACTTGAGGCAAGAGTGATTGTCTTGCTCGCATAGGACTGTCTGGCAGGTTTTCTACAGTTGGATGCCCTTCCTAACACCAACCATGTTTACAGTGTGGACTGGGAGGTTTTTACCGTGTTGCCTACACGGCCACATTACAGCGTAGACTGTCTGGCGGGTTTTCTACAGCTGGATGCCCTTCCTAACACCAACCACATTTACAGTGTGGGTCTGGGAGGTTTTTACCGTGTTGCCTACACGGCCACATTACAGCATGGACTGTGTTTTTTTGTCGTGACACCTACACGATCTCATTTGTTTCGGCCTGGATGTTGTGGCACCAACATAACTTTACATATATATCTTTATAAAAAGGAAGTTTCTATGTTGACCTCTAATAACACTAAACAAAATTGATAATAATTAAGGTTTCTCATATTTCCAATTAATCTGACCTCCATCAAGCTAATTGTTGATTTATTTTCGAAAATGGAATGGGGGGTGGTGGAGAGTTGAGGAGGAATTTACTGCTCTTTCTAGCACGCTGGTACCATCTGTCCGTTCACTGAAACACTGCTTCAGTCCTCACTCACACCACATCCCCATCTCTTGAACTAAACATAGTGTGTGTATTTCTGTGTATATATGTGTGTGTGTACGTTTGTTTCTGTACTTGTGTGTGGAGATATTGTCTTGTGTGACACTGATCAGTGGTGACACTGGTCAGAGGTGACACTGGTCAGTGGTGACACTGTCTTGTGTGACACTGGTCAGTGGTGACACTGTCTTGTGTGACACTGGTCAGTGGTGACACAGTCTTGTGTGACACTGGTCAGTGGTGACAGTCTTGTGTGACACTGGTCAGTGGTGACACTGTCTTGTGTGACACTGGTCAGTGGTGACACTGTCTTGTGTGACACTGGTCAGTTGTGACACTGTCTTGTGTGACACTGGTCAGGGTGACACAGTCTTGTGACACTGTCTTGTGTGACACTGGTCAGTGGTGACACTGTCTTGTGTGACACTGGTCAGTGGTGACACTGTCTTGTGTGACACTGGTCAGTTGTGACACTGTCTTGTGTGACACTGGTCAGTGGTGACAGTCTTGTGTGACACTGGTCAGTGGTGACACTGTCTTGTGTGACACTGGTCAGTGGCGACACAGTCTTGTGTGACACTGTCTTGTGTGACACTGGTCAGTGGTGACACTGTCTTGTGTGACACTGGTCAGTGGTGACACTGTCTTGTGTGACACTGGTCAGTGGTGACACTGGTCAGTGGTGACACTGTCTTGTGTGACACTGGTCAGTGGTGACACAGTCTTGTGTGACACTGGTCAGTGGTGACAGTCTTGTGTGACACTGGTCAGTGGTGACACAGTCTTGTGTGACACTTTCTTGTGTGACACTGGTCAGTGGTGACAGTCTTGTGTGACACTGGTCAGTGGTGACACAGTCTTGTGTGACACAGTCTTGTGTGACACTGGTCAGTGGTGACACTGTCTTGTGTGATACTGGTCAGTGGTGACACTGTCTTGTGTGATACTGGTCAGTGGTGACACTGTCTTGTGTGACACTGGTCAGTGGTGACACTGGTCAGTGGTGACACTGTCTTGTGTGACACTGGTCAGTGGTGACACTGTCTTGTGTGACACTGGTCAGTGGTGACACTGTCTTGTGTGACACTGGTCAGTGGTGACACTGTCTTGTGTGACACTGGTCAGTGGTGACACTGGTCAGTGGTGACACTGTCTTGTGTGACACTGGTCAGTGGTGACACTGGTCAGTTGTGACACTGTCTTGTGTGACACTGGTCAGTTGTGACAGTCTTGTGTGACACTGGTCAGTGGTGACAGTCTTGTGTGACACTGGTCAGTGGTGTATAATGGTTGGTGACTGCTGCAGTACATAACACACTATAAAAATGAGAAAGTAACTTACAAATACATCGACGGTGTCACTTTTGGTCTGGTCTGCTTTGTCCACTGCTACCACGGTAACCTTATATTCCTTCTGTGTGACTGCGGCCGGGATGAAGAGGCTGTGAAGTGCGCCAGTGGTGGGCTGGATGAAGAACTTCTCTCTATCTTTACCAATCAAACTATACAAGGAAATAGAATTCTCTCCTTCATCTTTGTCGACGGCCTAAAGGAATAGAAAAGAACAACTTTTACTGTGAAGGTCAACCCAGCCTCTCTATTATCATCACCATCACCATCATCATCATCACTATCACCATCATCACCATCACTATCAATGTCATAACCATCAACATCATCACCATCATCATCATCATCACTATCACCATCACCACCATCACCATCAATGTCATAACCATCAACATCATCACCATGACCATCACCATCACCACCATCACTATCACCATCATCAACATCAGCACCATCACCATCACCACCATCACCATCGTCATCATCAGCACCACCATCACCACCATCACCACCACCATCACCACCATCATCACTACCACCACCACCACCATCACCAATGTCATCACTATCACCATCATCATCATCAACACCATCACCACCATCACCACCACCATCACCACCATCACCACCACCACCACCATCATCACTATCACCATTATCATCAATATCATCACCACCATCACCACCATCACCTCCACCACCACCACCATCATCATCACCATCATTTCAACATCTGCTTCCCCTGCTAGCGAAGGGTCGGACGGGTGGCCAGAAAGTCAGGGGAGCTAACTGAGGGGATTCAGATATTTGTTGCCATGCAACCCAAGCACTCTGCCAACGGCTCCCCATCTTACATAGGTCCCCACACAAGAAGAAGAAGGAGGGGGAGGAGGAGCCGGAGAAGGAGGAGGAGGAGAAGGAGGAGGAGGAGGAGAAGACGAAGATGGAGAAGGAGGAATAGGAGAAGAAGAAAGAGAATAACATCAACAACAACAACAACAACAATAATAATAATAATAATTGTTTCTACTTTTGGCACAAGGCCAGCAATTACCCCAGTGTATTACTGGTACTTTATTAATAATAATAATAATAATAATAATAATAATAATAATGTTTCTTCTTTTGGCACAAGGCCAGCAATTACCCAGTGTATTACTGGTACTATTATAAGAAGAAGAAGAAGAAGAAGAAGAAGAAGGAAATAAATAACGAAGCAAACAAACCTCTATTTTGGCGACTTCAAAGAACTGCAAAGATGTTACAGGAATTCCAAAGTAAAGAGAGTTTGATGGGAACTGAGGAGAATTGTCGTTGGTGTCTTGGATTGTTACTTCTATTGTAAGGGTTGTAACTACAACAGAAATGGTGTTATATTGACAGTGTGCCACATGGTGTTATATTGACAGTGTGCCACATGGTGTTATATTGACAGTGTGCCACATGGCGTTATATTGACAGTGTGCCACATGGCGTTATATTGACAGTGTGCCACATGGTGTTATATTGACAGTGTGCCACATGGTGTTATATTGACAGTGTGCCACATGGTGTTATATTGACAGTGTGCCACATGGTGTTATATTGACAGTGTGCCACATGGTGTTATATTGACAGTGTGCCACATGGTGTTATATTGACAGTGTGCCACATGGCGTTATATTGACAGTGTGCCACATGGTGTTATATTGACAGTGTGCCACATGGCGTTATATTGACAGTGTGCCACATGGTGTTATATTGACAGTGTGCCACATGGTGTTATATTGACAGTGTGTCACATGGTGTTATATTGACAGTGTGTCACATGGTGTTATATTGACAGTGTGCCACATGGTGTTATATTGACAGTGTGTCACATGGTGTTATATTGACAGTGTGCCACATGGTGTTATATTGACAGTGTGTCACATGGTGTTATATTGACAGTGTGCCACATGGTGTTATATTGACAGTGTGTCACATGGTGTTATATTGACAGTGTGCCACATGGTGTTATATTGACAGTGTGCCACATGGTGTTATATTGACAGTGTGCCACATGGTGTTATATTGACAGTGTGTCACATGGTGTTATATTGACAGTGTGCCACATGGTGTTATATTGACAGTGTACCACATGGTATTATATTGTCAGTGTGTCACATGGTGTTATATTGACAGTGTGCCACATGGTATTATATTGACAGTGTACCACATGGTGTTATATTGACAGTGTGCCACATGGTATTATATTGACAGTGTACCACATGGTGTTATATTGACAGTGTGCCACATGGTATTATATTGACAGTGTACCACATGGTATTATATTGACAGTGTACCACATGGTGTTATATTGACAGTTTGCTGCATGGTATTATATTGAGTGTACCACATGGTATTATATTGACAGTGTGCCACATGAGAGTACACTGACAGTCTACCACATGGTATTATATTGACAGTGTGCCACATGGTATTATATTGACAGTGTACCACATGGTATTATATTGTCAGTGTACCACATGGTATTATATTGACAGTGTACCACATGGTATTATATTGACAGTGTGCCACATGGTATTATATTGTCAGTGTGCCACATGGTATTATATTGACAGTGTGGCACATGGTATTATATTGACAGTGTGCCACATGGTATCATATTGTCAGTGTGCCACATGGTATCATATTGACATTGTGTCACATGAGAGTGCACTGACAGTGTACCACATGGTATTATATTGACAGTGTACCACATGGTATTATATTTGCAGTGTGCCACATGAGAGTACACTGACAGTGTACCACATGGTATTATATTGACAGTGAGCCACATGGTGTTATATTGGCAGTGTGCCACATGAGAGTACATTGACAGTGTACCACATGTTATTATATTGACAGTGTACCACATGAGAGTGCATTGACAGTGTTCCACATGGGAGTACATTGACAGTGTGCCACATGGGAGTATATTGACAGTGTGCCACAAGGGAGTATATTGACAGTGTACCACATGAGAGTACATTGACAGTGTGCTCCATGAGAGTACATTGACAGTGTGCCACATGAGAGTACATTGGGAGTATGTCACATGGAAGTATATTGACAGTGTACCACATGTGAGTACATTGACAGTGTGCCACATCTGAGTACATTGGCAGTGTGCCACATCTGAGTACATTGGCAGTGTGCCACATGGGAGCATATTGATAGTGTGCCACATGTGAGTACATTGGCAGTTTGCCACATGGGAGTATATTGACAGTGTACCACATGGGAGTACATTGGCAGTGTGCCACATGGGAGTATATTGACAGTGTACCACATGGGAGTATATTGACAGTGTACCACATGACAGTGCATTGACAAGACATTTGGAAATATAAGATTTAAGACTGAATCACATTATATAGAATGGGCGGTGGTTTGGCAGTATCAGTAGAGAGTCAGACGCCATGCTTTGCAGCATAAGAGTTATGGCCCTTTATGTTCTGAGTTCAAATACCACCAAGGTTAACTTAGCCTTTCATCCTTATGGGGTCAATAAAATAAAGTACCAGTAATGCACTGGGATAATTGCTGGCCTTGTGCTAAAAGTAGAAACAATTATTTATTGAATTCTTTCGTTTATTTCCAATTTTCACAACAATCTTTAGTAAGAATGGATCGATCGACTTTCGTCAAATCGGACCGAGGAAACAATGTTTCCGTTGGTCTTTCCAGTTGCTAATACTATCTATCGGTCGCAACTTCAGGTAGAAGGAGCAACGTGGAATAAAGCACCTTGCTCAAGGACATAACGCATTGCCCGGTCCAGGAATCAAACTCACAACCTCAAGATTGTGAATCCAACTCTCTAACCACTCAGCCACAGGTCTTCACTAATCTTTAGTAAAGATACTATAAACATTTGAAATAACAAACCACATGAAACAACAATTATGGAAAACTATAAAACAGTCTTATGACTGCATCACATTAAAAATTGAGCTTTTTACTCTACTACAAGGGCAGAATGTTAGATAGGATGCCTTGTGGTATTTGTTCAGGCACTCTCAGCTTTGGGTTCAAATCCCATCAACTCCCTATCAACCCATCAAGAGTTATGGATAAAAAGAAGAAAAACTCCACTACTGCAAATTTCCACAACAACCTGTCCACTAATAAAGCTACTAAAAGCATTTGAATTAACAAACCACATTAGAAAACTATAAAACAGTAATATGACTGCTTCACATTAAAAATTATAGTGTTTACTTTACCCCTTTAACATTTACATTACTTTATATTTACTATTTCAATGGCAGGGTTAAGGGTTTACCTCACATAATATCGAGTCTATGAGATTTTGATGTTTATTTTTGGGGACAATACCTTAACATCGGTATGAGCGGCCAGTTACAGCTGGTTTCAACAGAAAGAGGTGGGAGAATTCTGGCCGGATCTGGCAGGTTTAAATGCTAACGTGTTAATATAACAAAACATGGTCAGGAAATGGTTAAAGAATCACAGAATCACAGAATTACAGAATTTAATAATTAACCCTTCAGCATTTACATAATTGTATAGTTATTATTGTATTTTCACAGTAAAGGCTTTATTTTACATAATTATCTATGTAATATCAAATCTACGAGATTTTGATGTCACTTATTTTGAGAACAATACCTTAATATAGGTACGAGCAACCAGTTACGGCTGGTTTGAACAGAAAGAGGTGAGAGAATTCTGGCCGGATATGACTGGTTTGAATGTTAAGGGGTTAACCCTTTAGCATTCACATTACTCTATATTTACTATTATATTTTCATGGTAAATGCTTTATTTCACATAATTATCTCACATAATATCGAATCTATGAGATTTTGAAAGTATTTATTTTGAGAACAATACCTTGAGTGGCCAGTTACAGCCAGTTTCAACAGAAAAAGGTAGAGAATTCTGGCCGGTTTTAATGCTAAAGGGTCAAAGAAACTGAATAAATTGTAGATTTCAAGAATTAATAGGAAAGCTTCTTTCACCTATATTGTTGTTAGAAAGAGATCTTTTTACTCGAGTTGACTTCACAACATTGATGTTGAGGCTGAAGCTGGGGTGAGATTCTCTGTCTATTGACTTCTCACTCAACAATTGGTTATCTTTTATTGAGAAAAATCCTGAAGAAAAAAAAACAACATTTTTTGTAATGATGGTGGTGGTGGTATTGGTGGTGGTAGTGGTGGTAGTGGTGGTAGTGGTGATGGTGGTGGTGGTATTGGTGGTGGTGGTGATGGTGGTAGTGGTATTGGTGGTGGTGGCAGTGGTGGTGGTGGTGGTGGCAGTGGTGGTGGTGGTATTGGTGGTGGTGGTGGTGGTGGTGGTGGTATTGGTGGCAGTGGTGGTGGTGGTATTGGTGGTGGTGGTGGTGGTAGGGGTGTTTGTCTCACATGGACTCTGATCCAACAGATCAATAAACAAAGACATAGAGAGTGTATTTCATTGGAAATATGGTCATGAAAGGGTCACCCTAGGCCTCTAGTGTCCCTGGGTGTCTTCAGCAGATATTGCTCAGTAGATGTCCCCAGTTTGTGTTAATTTCTTCCCTGCAGTCTCGGAGGCCATCTGTCTATATACCACTAAAACTCTGTGATTGCTTGCTTGCTTGTCTGTAATGTAATACAGCCAAAAGGGCGCATAATGGGAAAATACTTTGAAAGGAAGTTAACCCTGAAATGGGGATACAAATGGAATAAAACAAGTTTCGCATAAATCGGAGCATGGGTTCTCGAGATATGGGGTTTTCTGGGTACCTTCTTAAACAGAGAGAGAAAGAGAGGGAGAGGGAACAGAGAAGGTGAATGGAAGAGTGTGTGAGAGAGAGAGAGCTGTGTTCATCATCCTCAACATCATTTTACGTCCACTTTTCCCTGCTCGCAAGGGTGGGACGGGTCCTATTCAACACAACATCTCTCCACTTGACACGGTCCTTCGTCATCTCCACCGTGAGTTTCAGCGATCTGAGGTCTGCTCTCACCACCTCCGCCCATGTTTTACGTGGTCTACCTCTACCACGTCTTCCTTCAACTGGCATTTCCTGGCACTTCTTCACCCATCGGTCATCCTCCACGCGCATCACATGTCCATACCATCGCAGTCTCCTCTCTTGCACACTACATTCTATCCCTCTCAGACAGTTTCTCTCTCAACACATTTATGCTGGGTCGTTCACACATTGACATTACACATCCAACGGAGCATGCTTGCCTCATTTCCCTCCAGCTGTCGCATATCCTCTGCAGTTGCTGCCCATGTTTTACTACCATGCAGCATCGCGCACCTCACACAGGCATCATATAACCTTCCTTTCGTACGTAAGGAGAAACTCTTCTTCATCAGCAGAGGAAGCTTCTAACCCGTCCTTATTCTAGATACTATGGCTTCGGAACACACCCCTCCCATGCTAATCTGATCTCCAAGGTACCGGAAGCTACCAACCTCTTCTATAGCACCCACCTGCATTTGAAAAATGTATTTATCACTGCGACTTCTACTGTCAAATTTCCCTGTACATCTACTGCATACATAGTTTTCCCTACCTGTTAGTTTGCCTGCTCTCCCACTACATCTCCTGTGTACCCAAGATCTGCATTGTGTAAATTTTATAGAATTTATGCCAGTTCCTTTTCTACATATCAAACATGGCCATTTTCCTGGTGGAATAAGAGTTTTGTCCTCTTTTCTACTCATCAACACTTTTGTCTTAGCTAGGTTCACTCTCAGTCCTCTTAATTCCAACTGCTGTTTCCATAGCCAGAATTTAATCTCTAGCTCCTCTACTGATTCTGCTATAAGAACCAGATCGTCAGCATAGAGAAGTTCCCATGGACAGCCAGTCTTAAACTCCTCTGTTATGGCTTGGAGGACTATAATGAACAAGAGTGAGCTGAGGACCAAACCTTGATGTACTCCCACTTGTATCTGGAATTCCTCACTAAACTCCATTCCTACCCTGACTTTACTGACAGCACCTCTGTACAAAGTTTGCACTGTCCTCACAAGCCATTCCTCAACACCTAGCTTCCTTAGGGACTACCAGATGACAGATCGGGGTACCCTAACAAAGGCCTTCTCTAGGTCAACAAAGGCTAAGTATAGTGACTTATTCTTCTCTAAGAACATCTCTTGTAACTGTCTCACCAAGAAGAGGGCATCTGTTGTACTTTTCCCAGGCACAAAACCAAACTGCATCTCATCTAGTTTGACCCTTTCTCTAATTAGTTGTGCTAATATCCTTTCTACCACTTTCATAACCTGATCCATCAGTTTTATACCCCTATAATTGCTCCTCTCCAGAGCATCCCCTTTACCTTTGTAGCAATTTATGAGAATACTGCTACACCAGTCTTTGGGTATGACACCACCATATATAGCCTGATTGATGATGCGTGCAACCAGTTTAGTGCCTATGTCCCCTGATGCCTTCAGCATCTCAGCAACTATCCCCGACGGTCCAGCAGCCTTGCCATTTTTCATTTCCTTAATCACCTCTTGGACCCTATATTCGAGTTATGTATATATATATATATATGTGTGTATATGTGTGTGTGTCTATGACCAGTGTATATAGATCACAGGCACCCACATATACATATATATATATGTATACACACACACACACGTATATATATGGGCCTTCCAGTTTCATTTCACATTATATACATGTCTGTGTATATTTTAATTATTTAAAAATTATTTTTAACTGAACATGGTCTAGTAGGAACTAAAATTCTCTGTCTAAGTCATAAAAATCAATAAATGCACCAAAAAACACCCAACCCACCCCATAAAGTGGTCGTTTTGGTGCTACAACAAAAAACACCCAGCCCATCCCATAAAGTGGTCGTTTTGGTGCTACAACAAAAAACACCCAGCCCACCCCATAAAGTGGTCGTTTTGGTGCTACAACAAAAAACACCCAGCCCACCCCATAAAGTGGTCGTTTTGGTGCTACAACAAAAAACACCCAGCCCACCCCATAAAGTGGTCGCTTTGGTGCTACAACAAAAAACACCCAACCCACCCCATAAAGTGGTCGTTTTGGTGCTACAACAAAAAACACCCAGCCCACCCCATAAAGTGGTCGTTTTGGTGCTACAACAAAAAACACCCAGCCCACCCCATAAAGTGGTCGTTTTGGTGCTACAACAAAAAACACCCAGCCCACCCCATAAAGTGGTCGCTTTGGTGCTACAACAAAAAACACCCAACCCACCCCATAAAGTGGTCGTTTTGGTGCTACAACAAAAAACACCCAGCCCACCCCATAAAGTGGTCGTTTTGGTGCTACAACAAAAAACACCCAGCCCACCCCATAAAGTGGTCGTTTTGGTGCTACAACAAAAAACACCCAGCCCACCCCATAAAGTGGTCGCTTTGGTGCTACAACAAAAAACACCCAACCCACCCCATAAAGTGGTCGTTTTGGTGCTACAACAAAAAACACCCAGCCCACCCCATAAAGTGGTCGTTTTGGTGCTACAACAAAAAACACCCAGCCCACCCCATAAAGTGGTCGCTTTGGTGCTACAACAAAAAACACCCAGCCCACCCCATAAAGTGGTCGTTTTGGTGCTACAACAAAAAACACCCAGACCACCCCATAAAGTGGTCGTTTTGGTGCTACAACAAAAAACACCCAGCCTACCCCATAAAGTGGTCGTTTTGGTGCAACAACAAAAAACACCCAGCCCACCCCATAAAGTGGTCGTTTTGGTGCTACAACAAAAAACACCCAGCCCACCCCATAAAGTGGTCGCTTTGGTGCTACAACAAAAAACACCCAGCCCACCCCATAAAGTGGTCGTTTTGGTGCTACAACAAAAAACACCCAGCCCACCCCATAAAGTGGTCGTTTTGGTGCTACAACAAAAAACACCCAGCCCACCCCATAAAGTGGTCATTTAGGTGCTACAACAAAAAACACCCAGCCCACCCCATAAAGTGGTCGTTTTGGTGCTACAACAAAAAACACCCAGCCCACCCCATAAAGTGGTCGTTTTGGTGCTACAACAAAAAACACCCAGCCCACCCCATAAAGTGGTCGTTTTGGTGCTACAACAAAAAACACCCAGCCCACCCCATGAAGTGGTTGATTTGGTTCCCTGATAAAAGGTACCCGGTCCACATTGTAAATGTGATTGGCATAAGTAAGGACATCCAGTCGTAGAAACCAAGCCAGAAACGGTTCTGTATGAGCAAGACACAGTCATCTGATCTGACTTGTATCACAACAGGACAACCCATCTAACCCATGCTAGATTGGAAATGGATGTTAAATGGTGATGATGATGGTTTACCTTTGAAGTTTTGTAATTCAAACAAAACATTATCTCCTTGAAATTCTTCAAGAGAAGAAAAATTGAAGAGACTTTGGTTGTTGATAATTTCTTCTGGAAGTGTGACCTTTAAAATGCTGTTAGAACTCTGCTTTGGGGCATCATATAACTTGATTTTAAACTGGAGAAAACAGAAATACAACACAAACACACATTAGTAAATACTTACTGTATATATTCTTGTATAAGTCTAATTCACCCCCTCCTCTCTACTACTGTATATATTCTTGTATAAGTCTAATTCACCCCCTCCTCTGTACTACTGTATATATTCTTGTATAAGTCTAATTCACCCCCTCCTCTCTACTACTGTATATATTCTTGTATAAGTCTAATTCACCCCCTCCTCTCTACTACTGTATATATTCTTGTATAAGTCTAATTCACCCCCTCCTCTCTACTACTGTATATATTCTTGTATAAGTCTAATTCACCCCCTCCTCTCTACTACTGTATATATTCTTGTATAAGTCTAATTCACCCCCTCCTCTCTACTACTGTATATATTCTTGTATAAGTCTAATCCCCCCCTCTCTACTACTGTATATATTCTTGTATAAGTCTAATCCCCCCCTCTCTACTACTGTATATATTCTTGTATAAGTCTAATTCACCCCCTCCTCCCTACTACTGTATATATTCTTGTATAAGTCTAATTCACCCCCTCCTCTCTACTACTGTATATATTCTTGTATAAGTCTAATTCACCCCCTCCTCTCTACTACTGTATATATTCTTGTATAAGTCTAATCCCCCCCTCTCTACTACTGTATATATCCTTGTATAAGTCTAATTCACCCCCTCCTCCCTACTACTGTATATATTCTTGTATAAGTCTAATTCACCCCCTCCTCTCTACTACTGTATATATTCTTGTATAAGTCTAATTCACCCCCTCCTCTCTACTACTGTATATATTCTTGTATAAGTCTAATTCACCCCCTCCTCTCTACTACTGTATATATTCTTGTATAAGTCTAATTCACCCCCTCCTCTCTACTACTGTATATATTCTTGTATAAGTCTAATTCACCCCCTCCTCTCTACTACTGTATATATTCTTGTATAAGTCTAATTCACCCCCTCTTCTCTACTACTGTATATATTCTTGTATAAGTCTAATTCACCCCCTCCTCTCTACTACTGTATATATTCTTGTATAAGTCTAATTCACCCCCTCCTCTCTACTACTGTATATATTCTTGTATAAGTCTAATTCACCCCCTCCTCTCTACTACTGTATATATTCTTGTATAAGTCTAATTCACCCCCTCCTCTCTACTACTGTATATATTCTTGTATAAGTCTAATTCACCCCCTCTTCTCTACTACTGTATATATTCTTGTATAAGTCTAATTCACCCCCTCCTCTCTACTACTGTATATATTCTTGTATAAGTCTAATTCACCCCCTCCTCTCTACTACTGTATATATTCTTGTATAAGTCTAATTCACCCCCTCTTCTCTACTACTGTATATATTCTTGTATAAGTCTAATTCACCCCCTCCTCTCTACTACTGTATATATTCTTGTATAAGTCTAATTCACCCCCTCCTCTCTACTACTGTATATATTCTTGTATAAGTCTAATTCACCCCCTCCTCTCTACTACTGTATATATTCTTGTATAAGTCTAATTCACCCCCTCCTCTCTACTACTGTATATATTCTTGTATAAGTCTAATCCCCCCCTCTCTACTACTGTATATATTCTTGTATAAGTCTAATCCCCCCCTCTCTACTACTGTATATATTCTTGTATAAGTCTAATTCACCCCCTCCTCCCTACTACTGTATATATTCTTGTATAAGTCTAATTCACCCCCTCCTCTCTACTACTGTATATATTCTTGTATAAGTCTAATTCACCCCCTCCTCTCTACTACTGTATATATTCTTGTATAAGTCTAATCCCCCCTCTCTACTACTGTATATATTCTTGTATAAGTCTAATTCACCCCCTCCTCCCTACTACTGTATATATTCTTGTATAAGTCTAATTCACCCCCTCCTCTCTACTACTGTATATATTCTTGTATAAGTCTAATTCACCCCCTCCTCTCTACTACTGTATATATTCTTGTATAAGTCTAATCCCCCCCTCTCTACTACTGTATATATTCTTGTATAAGTCTAATTCACCCCCTCCTCTCTACTACTGTATATATTCTTGTATAAGTCTAATTCACCCCCTCCTCTCTACTACTGTATATATTCTTGTATAAGTCTAATTCACCCCCTCTTCTCTACTACTGTATATATTCTTGTATAAGTCTAATTCACCCCCTCCTCTCTACTACTGTATATATTCTTGTATAAGTCTAATTCACCCCCTCCTCTCTACTACTGTATATATTCTTGTATAAGTCTAATTCACCCCCTCCTCTCTACTACTGTATATATTCTTGTATAAGTCTAATTCACCCCCTCCTCTCTACTACTGTATATATTCTTGTATAAGTCTAATCCCCCCCTCTCTACTACTGTATATATTCTTGTATAAGTCTAATTCACCCCCTCCTCTCTACTACTGTATATATTCTTGTATAAGTCTAATTCACCCCCTCCTCTCTACTACTGTATATATTCTTGTATAAGTCTAATTCACCCCCTCTTCTCTACTACTGTATATATTCTTGTATAAGTCTAATCCCCCCCTCTCTACTACTGTATATATTCTTGTGTAAGTCTAATTCACCCCCTCCTCTCTACTACTGTATATATTCTTGTATAAGTCTAATTCACACCCTCCTCTCTACTACTGTATATATTCTTGTATAAGTCTAATTCACCCCCTCCTCTCTACTACTGTATATATTCTTGTATAAGTCTAATTCACCCCCTCCTCTCTACTACTGTATATATTCTTGTATAAGTCTAATTCACCCCCCTCCTCTCTACTACTGTATATATTCTTGTATAAGTCTAATTCACCCCTCCTCCCTACTACTGTATATATTCTTGTATAAGTTTAATTCACCCCCTCCTCTCTACTACTGTATATATTCTTGTATAAGTCTAATTTACCCCCTCCTCTCTACTACTGTATATATTCTTGTATAAGTCTAATTCACCCCTTCTCCCTACTACTGTATATATTCTTGTATAAGTCTAATTCACCCCCTCCTCTCTACTACTGTATATATTCTCGTATAAGTCTAATTCACCCCCTCCTCTCTACAACTGTATATATTCTTGTATAAGTCTAATTCACCCCCTCCTCTCTACTACTGTATATATTCTTGTATAAGTCTAATTCACCCCCTCCTCTCTACTACTGTATATATTCTTGTATAAGTCTAATTCACCCCCTCTTCTCTACTACTGTATATATTCTTGTATAAGTCTAATCCCCCCTCCTCTCTACTACTGTATATATTCTTGTATAAGTCTAATTCACCCCCTCCTCTCTACTACTGTATATATTCTTGTATAAGTCTAATTCACCCCCTCCTCCCTACTACTGTATATATTCTTGTATAAGTCTAATTCACCCCCTCCTCCCTACTACTGTATATATTCTTGTATAAGTCTAATTCACCCCCTCCTCTCTACTACTGTATATATTCTTGTATAAGTCTAATTCACCCCCTCTTCTCTACTACTGTATATATTCTTGTATAAGTCTAATTCACCCCCTCCTCCCTACTACTGTATATATTCTTGTATAAGTCTAATTCACCCCCTCCTCTCTACTACTGTATATATTCTTGTATAAGTCTAATTCACCCCCTCCTCCCTACTACTGTATATATTCTTGTATAAGTCTAATTCACCCCCTCTTCTCTACTACTGTATATATTCTTGTATAAGTCTAATTCACCCCCTCCTCCCTACTACTGTATATATTCTTGTATAAGTCTAATTCACCCCCTCCTCTCTACTACTGTATATATTCTTGTATAAGTCTAATTCACCCCCTCCTCCCTACTACTGTATATATTCTTGTATAAGTCTAATTCACCCCCTCCTCCCTACTACTGTATATATTCTTGTATAAGTCTAATTCACCCCCTCTTCTCTACTACTGTATATATTCTTGTATAAGTCTAATTCACCCCCTCCTCTCTACTACTGTATATATTCTTGTATAAGTCTAATTCACCCCCTCCTCTCTACTACTGTATATATTCTTGTATAAGTCTAATTCACCCCCTCTTCTCTACTACTGTATATATTCTTGTATAAGTCTAATTCACCCCCTCCTCTCTACTACTGTATATATTCTTGTATAAGTCTAATTCACCCCCTCCTCTCTACTACTGTATATATTCTTGTATAAGTCTAATTCACCCCCTCCTCTCTACTACTGTATATATTCTTGTATAAGTCTAATTCACCCCCTCCTCTCTACTACTGTATATATTCTTGTATAAGTCTAATTCCCCCCTCCTCTCTACTACTGTATATATTCTTGTATAAGTCTAATTCACCCCCTCTTCTCTACTACTGTATATATTCTTGTATAAGTCTAATTCACCCCCTCCTCCCTACTACTGTATATATTCTTGTATAAGTCTAATTCACCCCCTCCTCCCTACTACTGTATATATTCTTGTATAAGTCTAATTCACCCCCTCCTCTCTACTACTATATATATTCTTGTATAAGTCTAATTCACCCCCTCCTCTCTACTACTGTATATATTCTTGTATAAGTCTAATTCACCCCCTCCTCTCTACTACTGTATATATTCTTGTATAAGTCTAATTCACCCCCTCCTCTCTACTACTGTATATATTCTTGTATAAGTCTAATTCACCCCCTCCTCTCTACTACTGTATATATTCTTGTATAAGTCTAATTCACCCCCTCCTCTCTACTACTGTATATATTCTTGTATAAGTCTAATTCACCCCCTCCTCTCTACTACTGTATATATTCTTGTATAAGTCTAATTCACCCCCTCCTCTCTACTACTGTATACATTCTTGTATAAGTCTAATTCACCCCCTCCTCTCTACTACTGTATATATTCTTGTATAAGTCTAATTCACCCCCTCCTCTCTACTACTGAATATATTCTTGTATAAGTCTAATTCACCCCCTCCTCTCTACTACTGTATATATTCTTGTATAAGTCTAATTCCCCCCCTCTCTACTACTGTATATATTCTTGTATAAGTCTAATTCCCCCCTCCTCTCTACTACTGTATATATTCTTGTATAAGTCTAATTCACCACCTCCTCTCTACTACTGTATATATTCTTGTATAAGTCTAATTCACCCCCTCCTCTCTACTACTGTATATATTCTTGTATAAGTCTAATTCACCCCCTCCTCTCTACTACTGTATATATTCTTGTATAAGTCTAATTCACCCCTCCTCCCTACTACTGTATATATTCTTGTATAAGTCTAATTCACCCCCTCCTCTCTACTACTGTATATATTCTTGTATAAGTCTAATTCACCCCTCCTCCCTACTACTGTATATATTCTTGTATAAGTCTAATTCACCCCCTCCTCTCTACTAATGTATATATTCTTGTATAAGTCTAATTCAACCCCTCCACTCTACTACTGTATATATTCTTGTATAAGTCTAATTCACCCCCTCCTCCCTACTACTGTATATATTCTTGTATAAGTCTAATTCACCCCTCCTCCCTACTACTGTATATATTCTTGTATAAGTCTAATTCACCCCCTCCTCTCTACTACTGTATATATTCTTGTATAAGTCTAATTCACCCCTCCTCCCTACTACTGTATATATTCTTGTATAAGTCTAATTCACCCCTCCTCCCTACTACTGTATATATTCTTGTATAAGTCTAATTCACCCCTCCTCCCTACTACTGTATATATTCTTGTATAAGTCTAATTCACCCCCTCCTCCCTATTTTATTTCTTTCAAATAATTTGATGTGTATGGCTGACATTACTAGTTGTCTTAGTATATAATTGTTTCTACTTTAGGCACAAGGCCAGCCATCACCCAGTACATTACTGGTACTTTATTCTATCGACCCCGTAAGGATGAAAGGCAAAGTTAACCTTGGCGGGATTTGAACTCAGAATGGCAAGGGCCGTAACTCTATACGTCAAAGCATGGTGTCCGACCCTCTACCGATACTGCCAATCCACCGCGGTGTCTTAGTATATAATATGGCTCCAATAATCTGGGCTTTGTATAGTAAAACAAGGGGCCCTAATAAGGAGAAACAAGTAGAATGTGCTCTGATTGGTCAATTTTATTGGTCATTCAAATAATTGTTTCTACTTTTGGCACAAGGCCAGCAATTACCCCAGTACATTACTGGTACTTTATTTTATCGACCCCGTAAGGATGAAAGGCAAAGTCAACCTCAGCGGGATTTGAACTCAGACCATAAAGGGCCGTAACTCTTTGCTGCAAAGCATGGCGTCCGACCCTCTACCAATACTTGTTTCTACTTTAGGCACAAGGCCAGCAATTACCCAGTGCATTACTGCTACTTTATTTTATCGACCCCGTAAGGATGAAGGGCAAAGTCAACCTCGGCGGGATTTGAACTCAGATCGTAAAGGGCCGTAACTCTTTGCTGCAAAGCATGGCGTCCGACCCTCTACCAATACTTGTTTCTACTTTAGGCACAAGGCCAGCAATTACCCAGTGCATTACTGGTACTTTATTTTATCGACCCCGTAAGGATGAAGGGCAAAGTCAACCTCGGCGGGATTTGAACTCAGATCGTAAAGGGACGTAACTATGCTTCAAAGCATGGCGTCCGACTCTCTACCGATACTGCCAATCCACCGCCTGCCAGTTCACCGCCCTTCAAATAATGTTATATCTAAGAAATGGGCAAAAATTGCAACCATTTATATTGAGGCAGTTAATATATTATGTTTAGATGGTGTCGTTTTATAAATTCTCGCAATTGGAGAATATTTTTATGATGTCTAAATATTTTGAAATGTTTCAAATGTTTAGAGTATAGTTTTCGTTTCACAACTCCATTACATAATGATTTTTCACCATTTCAGACACACACATACACTGTACATGCACTTTTTTGATGGGTTGTGGTGCACCTGGGCACTGTGCACAATATTTCATTATTGTTATTGTTATTATATCATGACTCATACACTGTTTATTTTCCTGACATTTGTACATTATTCTATGTACTATACATGCACCTTTGATGAGTTGTAGTGCACCTGAGCACTGTACACAATAATTTCATTATTATTATTATATGTAGAGGGAGGGAATCATATATTGTTTGGGAAACGCTTAGCATTTTGTACACCTTCCCTGACATTTGTATATTATTCTATGTACTATACATGCATCTTTGATGAGTTGTAGTGCACCTGAGCACTGTACACAATAATTTCATTATATTATATTATACCTTTTCCTCTACTGTGACATTGCACAGATTTTGGGCTTCTACTGTGACTGTGTAAGTACTGGGTTGGCCAGGGAACCTGGATAAAATACTCAACTCTCCACTGGAACTGTTCAAACTGAATATATTTTGATCTGAAGGAGCCAAGAATAAAATACAAGTTTGTTTGGAACAACACACATATATACACTGAAATATATATACACCTCATGTATGTATATTTTACACATATATAGACTGAAATATATACACCTCATGTATGTATATTTTACACATATATAGACTGAAATATATACACCTCATGTATGTATATTTTACACATATATAGACTGAAATATATACACCTCAAATGTGTATATTTTACACATATATATACTGAAATATATACACCTCATGTATGTATATTTTACACATATATACACTGAAATATATACACCTCATGTATGTATATTTTACACATATATAGACTGAAATATATACACCTCAAATGTGTATATTTTACACATATATATACTGAAATATATACACCTCATGTATGTATATTTTTACACATATATATACTGAAATATATACACCTCATGTATGTATATTTTTACACATATATATACTGAAATATATACACCTCAAATGTGTATATTTTACACATATATACACTGAAATATATACACCTCATGTATGTATATTTTTACACATATATAT
Source organism: Eledone cirrhosa (assembly GCA_964016885.1). Taxonomy (NCBI): domain Eukaryota; kingdom Metazoa; phylum Mollusca; class Cephalopoda; order Octopoda; family Eledonidae; genus Eledone; species Eledone cirrhosa. The sequence goes on along the minus strand of OZ024759.1, from coordinate 9,092,552 downwards.
ACTGAAATATATACACCTCATGTATGTATATTTTACACATATATACACTGAAATATATACACCTCATGTATGTATATTTTTACACATATATATACTGAAATATATACACCTCAAATGTGTATATTTTACACATATATAGACTGAAATATATACACCTCATGTATGTATATTTTACACATATATATACTGAAATATATACACCTCATGTATGTATATTTTTACACATATATAGACTGAAATATATACACCTCGTGTATGTATATTTTACACATATATAGACTGAAATATATACACCTCATGTATGTATATTTTTACACATATATATACTGAAATATATACACCTCATGTATGTATATTTTTACACATATATATACTGAAATATATACACCTCATGTATGTATATTTTTACACATATATATACTGAAATATATACACCTCATGTATGTATATTTTTACACATATATATACTGAAATATATACACCTCACATGTATATTTTTACACATATATATACTGAAATATATACACCTCATGTATGTATATTTTTACACATATATAGACTGAAATATATACACCTCAAATGTGTATATTTTACACATATATATACTGAAATATACACACCTCACATGTGTATATTTTACACATATATAGACTGAAATATACACACCTCACATGTGTATATTTACACATATATATACTGAAATATACACACCTCATATGTGTATATATTTTTTATACATATATAGACTGAAATATACACACATCACATGTGTATATATTCCACATATATATACTGAAATATATACACTAACATGTGTATATATTACACATATATATACTGAAATATACACACCTCACATGTGTATATTTTACACATATATATATATATATATATATATACTGAAATATACACACCTCACATGTATATATTTTATACATATATAGACTGAAATATACACACCTCATATGTGTATATATTTTATACATATATAGACTGAAATACAAGCCAGAAACAAGACATGGTCATCTGATCTGACTTGTCTCACAATGGGACAACTTGTCTAACCCATGCTGGTGTGGAAAAATGGATGTTAAAGAGCGATGATGATGATATATATATATATATATATATATATATGGTGCACATGGTTAGTGATTAGAGCATTGGTCTTGCAATCGAAAGGTTGTGAGTTCAATTCTCAGACCGGGTGATGTGTTGTTTCCTTGAGCAAGACACTTTATTTCACATTGCCCCAGTTTACTCAGCTGTAGAAATGAGATGATAGGGACTGGGGTCCTTATCATTCCACTGCAAAGTGGTCGTGCAGGTGCCACGGCAAAAAAGTACCCAGCACTCACTGTAAATGAGGTTGGTGTTAGGAAGGGCATCCAGCTGTAGAAATCAAGCCAGAATCAGTTCCCGTCCCACCCTTGCAAGCAGGGAAAAGCGGACGTAAAATGATGATGATGATGATGATGTTGATGGTGCATTAAGTGCAGCAGAAACTCGAGTCCGGGAACTATTATAGGCACCTGTTTTACGTGTATTGAAGCGAATAGCTATGTGTATACTCTGGGAATGTATCTTACATTGCCTATTGAGTACCCTGAGATATAACCGGTACTGGCATTGATAAATATGCTGGGGCCTTCAACTCCTTATTATATATATATATATATATATATATATATATATATATATATATATATATATATATATGGACAAAAAAACACACAGTCCACGCTGTAATTCAATTTGTTGGTAATTCAACAAATATAAATGTTTATGACTTATTCAAAGCACTCGACAAGTTTTCTGGAGTATATATTCAATGATATTAAATAAATGGAAACTATATTTATAAAACCATATTTATTCTATTATATATATTTCAAGGGTACCAAAACTTTGGTACGCTCTCATCAGATAAATTACAAAGTTTGTTTTATAAATGTTGACATAACCAAGAAAAAATACCCCAACGGTTCAAGTTTTTCCTGGAAAAACTTGAACCGTTAAGGTATTTTTTCTTGGTTATATCAATATTTATAAAACGAACTTTGTATTTTATCTGATGAGAGCGTACCAAAGTTTTGGTACCCTTGAAATATATATAATAGAATAAATATGGTTTTATAAATATAGTTTCCATTTATTTAATATCTTTGAATATATATATAAATATATATATATATATATATATATATAAAATAAAGTTAAATAAAAGTCAAATGATTAAAATTTAGCTTCGTTTATTACTGCTATATATATTTCAGTGACAGCCATCTTTGGCTGTGACCTCTTCAGGCAGTTTGAATTAGTATGGTATAGACAAGTACATATGTTGTTTAGGTGTATGATATTGTCAATACTCTGATATGCCCAGTTCCTTGTCGGGTTGTTATTTCACTGGGGAACTGGAGTCATATGAATTCAAACAAACGAATTTTCGTGTCACAGGTCCTCTTCAACTGACCAATGAGAGGAGAAGGGGACCTGTGACACGAAAATTCGTTTGTTTGAATTCATATGACTCCAGTTCCTCAGTGAAATAACAACCCGACAAGGAACTGGGCATATCAGAGTATTGACAATATCATACACCTAAACAACATATGTACTTGTCTATACCATACTAATTCAAACTGCCTGAAGAGGCCACAGCCAAAGATGGCTGTCACTGAAATATATATAGCAGTAATAAACGAAGCTAAATTTTAATCATTTGACTTTTATTTAACTTTATTTTACACTACTCCGGAGTAACCAAACCAACCTGCGCACTTCGTCGAGTGCTCCAGCCTGCATACTGAGGTGTTGGTATACAACCAACATAAACTCAAAATCTATATATATATATAAATATATATGTATGTTGTTATATTTGGGGAGGGTCATATTGTTATAATATTTCCAGAAATAATAATAAAACAACCTCATTGTTTGGTTTGGGTTGGTTTTTGCTTCTGTATCTTTTATATCTCCATAGTTAATTTATCTGGCAAGAAATGTTTATCATTGATTGACCAGCGGTGGTGGTAGTGGTGTGATGGTGGTGTGGTGGTGTGGTGGTGGTGGTGGTGGTGTTGTGGTGGTGGTGTGGTGTGGTGGTGGTGGTGGTGTGGTGGTGGTGGTGGTGTGGTGGTGGTGTGGTGGTGGTGGTGGTGGTGGTGTGGTGGTGGTGGTGTGGTGGTGTTGGTGTGGTGGTGTTGTGGTGGTGGTGTTGTGGTGGTGGTGTGGTGGTGGTGTGGTGGTGGTGTGGTGGTGGTAGTGGTGGTGATGATGATAGTGGTGGTGGTGGTGGTGGTGAAGAGGATGATAATCTATAAAGCTTGACTTACCATCTTTTAGGCTGAAGTTAGTTGGGTCTGTGGAACTGGTCAAAGAGAACATTGTACGGTCAACAGGGAAGTTATTAGCAACATAGAATGCAGGCATTAGTTGGAAGTGGTCATCACAAACGTCTACGACATTAATAGTTATTGAGTTGGTGGAATTCTGCTGAGGTTCGCCCACATCAAATGCCATCACTTCCACATTGTACGTAGGATTAGTTTCATAGTCAAGACTGTTGGTAGTGTACAAATCACCAGCTGAAAAGGAAGTTGATATATATATATATATATATATATATATATAATGTATATAATGTATATAAAAAACCTACTACAGTCAGTAGGCATCTCTAACAAAATACACCCCCGTCCCACCCACCCCACCCCATCCACACCCCTTTCAATGTAAAGTTATGTTGGTCCCACAACATCGAGGCCGAAACAAATGAGGTCGTGTAGGTGTCACGTCAAAAAAAACACACAGTCCACGCTGTAATGTGGCCGTGTAGGCAACACGGTAAAAACCTCCCAGACCCACACTGTAAATGTGGTTGGTGTTAGGAAGGGCATCCAGCTGTAGAAAACCCGCCAGACAGTCCTATGCGAGCAAGATAATCACTCTTGCCTCAAGTGGGAAAACACCCGTCCAAACCCATGCAAACGTGGAACACGGACGTTAAACGTTGATGATGATGATGATGATATATATATATATATATATATATATATATAATATAAAATCAAAAGATGGTTAAAAGAGTTCCATGTATTTTATTATGCGCATTTCAAAAACAAATATCATCATGGCATGATATTTGCGTTCTCATCAGATAAAATAGGGAGACATGATATGAAGCTTAAAAAACACTTGCGAGCAGTGAAGTGTTAAATTTTGAAAGGCGCATAATAAAATACATGGAACTCTTTTAACCATCTGTTGATTTTATATTATTTATACTCCAGTCCTATAAACTGTTGAGTGCTACTTATCCGATATTTGCATTGCTTTATTGTGCTACAATAAAACTCACCTCCTACATATATATATATATATATATCATCATCATCATCATCAACGTTTAACGTCCGTGTTCCACGCTTGCATGGGTTTGGACGGGGGTAGTCCCACTTGAGGCAAGAGTGATTGTCTTGCTCGCATAGGACTGTCTGGCAGGTTTTCTACAGTTGGATGCCCTTCCTAACACCAACCACATTTACAGTGTGGGTCTGGGAGGTTTTTACCGTGTTGCCTACACGGCCACATTACAGCGTGGACTGTGTGTTTTTTTGTCGTGACACCTACACGATCTCATTTGTTTCGGCCTCGATGGCGCGGCACCAACATAACTTTACATAGAACGGGGTGGTGTGGATCGGGTGGGGGTGGTGGTGGTGGGACGGGGTGTATTTTGTTAGAGATGCCTACTGGCTGGAGTAGGTTTTACTATATATTTAGGTAAGGCGGGTCTTCTCTGTTACTGAGTACCGCCAAAGGTCTCGGTCCAGTGACATTGTCTTGGAGAGGTGTAAGTGTGTGATGTCGGAGTTTATCAGCTCGTCCCAGGTTTTTCTAGGTCTGCCTATTCCGTGACTACCGTCTATCTTTATTGCCCTGCACTTTGTTATACAGCTATCGACTTTCATGCGCATCACGTGTCCATACCAACGTAGCCTTCTCTCGAGTAAACAACATCTGATCCCTCTTATCTCTAATTTTTTCCTTAGTTCGTTTATGCTTTGCCGTTCACGTATATTACTGTTACACATCCAGCGGAGCATGCAAGCTTCGTTCCTCTCTAGTCTGCGTATATCCTCTGCACACAATGCCCAGGTCTCACTGCCATGCAGCATTGCTGTTCGTATGCAGGCATCGTACAACCTGCCTTTCATTTTTAGTGAGAACCCTTTAGCAGCTAATAGTGGTATAAGCTCTCTGAACTTTTTCCAACCAGTTCTGACTCTAGCTACAGTACTTTCAGAGCACCCTCCCCCACTGCTGATTTTATCGCCCAGGTAACGGAAGCTGTCCACTATTTCTATAGAACCCTCTGCGCAATTGAAAGAGCTAGTAGTTTGTGGGCACTTGCTGCTACTTATTGCACCAGAGCACCGGCCACATGTAAAATCTATGTTCTTAGTTAGCTTACCTGTGATCCCACTACATCTTTTATGCACCCATACTTTGCATTTAGGACATAAAATGGAGTTTCTACCTACGCCTTTCCTACACACCGAGCACGACCATTTCCCAGAAGGGACCGCCGCCTTGTTTTCTTTCCTACAAACTAGTACTTTGGTCTTAGCCAGGTTAATTTTAAGTCCTTTTGACTCTAGGCCGTGCTTCCATGTTTGGAATTTCTTCTCTAGCTCGGCCATTGATTCCGCTATGAGTGTCAGGTCGTCTGCGTATAGGAGTTCCCATGGGCAGCCTGTCTTGAACTCCTCTGTTATAGCCTGAAGGGCAATAATAAATAGTAGTGGGCTGAGAACAGAGCCCTGATGGACGCCAACTTTTACGCTAAACTCTTCACTATATTCGTTGTTAATTCTAACCTTGCTGACTGTTTCTATATATGTATGTATATATATAAGTGAAGGCATGTGGCTGAGTGGTTAGGGAATTGGATTCGGAATCGTAAGGTTGTGAGTTCGATTCCTGGACCAGGTGATGCGTTATGTCCTTGAGCAAGACACTTTATTTCACGTTGCTCCTTCTACCTGGAGTTGCGACCGATAGATAGTATTAGCAATTGGAAAGACCAACGGAAACATTGTTCCCTCGGTCCGATTTGACGAAAGTCGATCGAAAAAGATATATATATATATATATATATATATATATATATACAGACCCATTTTAAAGCTTATGGAGCCCATCCCCTGTCCAGGTCTTAAGAAAGCCATTTTTTTTTCCTGTGAAGGAGAAAAAGATGATAGTGAAGAAATTGAGATATAGAAGAGATATAGAAGAATAAGCCCCAGTATTTGACTGGTACTTCTTTTTATTCAAAATTATAAAAGGCAAAGTAGATATTGTGGGGATTTGAAAATCAGATATCAGAGTGTTGGACTAAATACTGCAAGGCATTCTACCTGACAGTCTAACAACTGATATATCCTACCTGACGGTCTAACAACTGATATATCCTACCTGACAGTCTAACAACTGATATATCCTACCTGACAGTCTAACAACTGATATATTCTACCTGACAGTCTAACAACTGATATATTCTACCTGACAGTCTAACAACTGATATATTCTACCTGACAGTCTAACAACTGATATATCCTACCTGACAGTCTAACAACTGATATATTCTACCTGACAGTCTAACAACTGATATATTCTACCTGACGGTCTAACAACTGATATATCCTACCTGACAGTCTAACAACTGATATATCCTACCTGACAGTCTAACAACTGATATATTCTACCTGACAGTCTAACAACTGATATATTCTACCTGACAGTCTAACAACTGATATATTCTACCTGACAGTCTAACAACTGATATATCCTACCTGACAGTCTAACAACTGATATATTCTACCTGACAGTCTAACAACTGATATATTCTACCTGACAGTCTAACAACTGATATATCCTACCTGACAGTCTAACAACTGATATATTCTACCTGACAGTCTAACAACTGATATATTCTACCTGACAGTCTAACAACTGATATATTCTACCTGACAGTCTAACAACTGATACATCCTACCTGACAGTCTAACAACTGATATATTCTACCTGACAGTCTAACAACTGATATATTCTACCTGACAGTCTAACAACTGATATATTCTACCTGACAGTCTAACAACTGATATATTCTACCTGACAGTCTAACAACTGATACATCCTACCTGACAGTCTAACAACTGATATATTCTACCTGACAGTCTAACAACTGATATATTCTACCTGACAGTCTAACAACTGATATATTCTACCTGACAGTCTAACAACTGATATATTCTACCTGACAGTCTAACAACTGATATATTCTACCTGACAGTCTAACAACTGATACATCCTACCTGACAGTCTAACAACTGATATATTCTACCTGACAGTCTAACAACTGATATATTCTACCTGACAGTCTAACAACTGATATATCCTACCTGACAGTCTAACAACTGATATATTCTACCTGACAGTCTAACAACTGATATATTCTACCTGACAGTCTAACAACTGATATATCCTACCTGACAGTCTAACAACTGATATATTCTACCTGACAGTCTAACAACTGATATATTCTACCTGACAGTCTAACAACTGATATATCCTACCTGACAGTCTAACAACTGATACATCCTACCTGACAGTCTAACAACTGATATATTCTACCTGACAGTCTAACAACTGATATATTCTACCTGACAGTCTAACAACTGATATATCCTACCTGACAGTCTAACAACTGATACATCCTACCTGACAGTCTAACAACTGATATATCCTACCTGACAGTCTAACAACTGATATATTCTACCTGACAGTCTAACAACTGATATATCCTACCTGACAGTCTAACAACTGATACATTCTACCTGACAGTCTAACAACTGATACATCCTACCTGACAGTCTAACAACTGATATATTCTACCTGACAGTCTAACAACTGATATATCCTACCTGACAGTCTAACAACTGATATATTCTACCTGACAGTCTAACAACTGATATATCCTACCTGACAGTCTAACAACTGATACATTCTACCTGACAGTCTAACAACTGATATATCCTACCTGACAGTCTAACAACTGATATATCCTACCTGACAATCTAACAACTGATATATTCTACCTGACAGTCTAACAACTGATATATCCTACCTGACAGTCTAACAACTGATACATTCTACCTGACAGTCTAACAACTGATATATCCTACCTGACAGTCTAACAACTGATATATCCTACCTGACAATCTAACAACTGATATATTCTACCTGACAGTCTAACAACTGATATATCCTACCTGACAGTCTAACAACTGATATATCCTACCTGACAGTCTAACAACTGATATATTCTACCTGACAGTCTAACAACTGATATATCCTACCTGACAGTCTAACAACTGATATATCCTACCTGACAGTCTAACAACTGATATATCCTACCTGACAGTCTAACAACTGATATATCCTACCTGACAGTCTAACAACTGATACATTCTACCTGACAGTCTAACAACTGATATATCCTACCTGACAGTCTAACAACTGATATATTCTACCTGACAGTCTAACAACTGATATATCCTACCTGACAGTCTAACAACTGATACATTCTACCTGACAGTCTAACAACTGATATATCCTACCTGACAGTCTAACAACTGATACATTCTACCTGACAGTCTAACAACTGATATATCCTACCTGACAGTCTAACAACTGATACATTCTACCTGACAGTCTAACAACTGATACATACTACCTGACAGTCTAACAACTGATATATCCTACCTGACAGTCTAACAACTGATATATTCTACCTGACAGTCTAACAACTGATATATCCTACCTGACAGTCTAACAACTGATATATTCTACCTGACAGTCTAACAACTGATATATCCTACCTGACAGTCTAACAACTGATACATTCTACCTGACAGTCTAACAACTGATATATCCTACCTGACAGTCTAACAACTGATACATTCTACCTGACAGTCTAACAACTGATATATCCTACCTGACAGTCTAACAACTGATATATCCTACCTGACAGTCTAACAACTGATATATTCTACCTGACAGTCTAACAACTGATATATTCTACCTGACAGTCTAACAACTGATATATCCTACCTGACAGTCTAACAACTGATATATCCTACCTGACAGTCTAACAACTGATATATTCTACCTGACAGTCTAACAACTGATATATCCTACCTGACAGTCTAACAACTGATATATTCTACCTGACAGTCTAACAACTGATATATCCTACCTGACAGTCTAACAACTGATACATTCTACCTGACAGTCTAACAACTGATATATCCTACCTGACAGTCTAACAACTGATACATTCTACCTGACAGTCTAACAACTGATATATCCTACCTGACAGTCTAACAACTGATATATCCTACCTGACAGTCTAACAACTGATATATTCTACCTGACAGTCTAACAACTGATATATTCTACCTGACAGTCTAACAACTGATATATCCTACCTGACAGTCTAACAACTGATATATCCTACCTGACAGTCTAACAACTGATATATTCTACCTAACAGTCTAACAACTGATATATTCTACCTGACAGTCTAACAACTGATATATTCTACCTGACAGTCTAACAACTGATATATCCTACCTGACAGTCTAACAACTGATATATCCTACCTGACAGTCTAACAACTGATATATTCTACCTGACAGTCTAACAACTGATATATCCTACCTGACAGTCTAACAACTGATACATTCTACCTGACAGTCTAACAACTGATATATTCTACCTGACAGTCTAACAACTGATACATTCTACCTGACAGTCTAACAACTGATACATTCTACCTGACAGTCTAACAACTGATATATTCTACCTGACAGTCTAACAACTGATATATCCTACCTGACAGTCTAACAACTGATATATCCTACCTGACAGTCTAACAACTGATATATTCTACCTGACAGTCTAACAACTGATATATTCTACCTGACAGTCTAACAACTGATATATCCTACCTGACAGTCTAACAACTGATATATTCTACCTGACAGTCTAACAACTGATATATTCTACCTGACAGTCTAACAACTGATACATACTACCTGACAGTCTAACAACTGATACATTCTACCTGACAGTCTAACAACTGATATATTCTACCTGACAGTCTAACAACTGATACATACTACCTGACAGTCTAACAACTGCTACATCCTACCTGACAGTCTAACAACTGATATATTCTACCTGACAGTCTAACAACTGATATATTCTACCTGACAGTCTAACAACTGATATATCCTACCTGACAGTCTAACAACTGATATATCCTACCTGACAGTCTAACAACTGATATATCCTACCTGACAGTCTAACAACTGATACATTCTACCTGACAGTCTAACAACTGATACATCCTACCTGACAGTCTAACAACTGATACATTCTACCTGACAGTCTAACAACTGATATATCCTACCTGACAGTCTAACAACTGATATATCCTACCTGACAGTCTAACAACTGATATATCCTACCTGACAGTCTAACAACTGATATATCCTACCTGACAGTCTAACAACTGATATATTCTACCTGACAGTCTAACAACTGATATATCCTACCTGACAGTCTAACAACTGATATATCCTACCTGACAGTCTAACAACTGATATATCCTACCTGACAGTCTAACAACTGATATATCCTACCTGACAGTCTAACAACTGATATATCCTACCTGACAGTCTAACAACTGATACATCCTACCTGACAGTCTAACAACTGATATATCCTACCTGACAGTCTAACAACTGATACATTCTACCTGACAGTCTAACAACTGATATATCCTACCTGACAGTCTAACAACTGATACATCCTACCTGACAGTCTAACAACTGATATATCCTACCTGACAGTCTAACAACTGATATATCCTACCTGACAGTCTAACAACTGATATATTCTACCTGACAGTCTAACAACTGATATATCCTACCTGACAGTCTAACAACTGATATATTCTACCTGACAGTCTAACAACTGATATATTCTACCTGACAGTCTAACAACTGATATATTCTACCTGACAGTCTAACAACTGATATATCCTACCTGACAGTCTAACAATTGATACATTCTACCTGACAGTCTAACAACTGATATATCCTACCTGACAGTCTAACAACTGATATATTCTACCTGACAGTCTAACAACTGATACATCCTACCTGACAGTCTAACAACTGATATATTCTACCTGACAGTCTAACAATTGATATATTCTACCTGACAGTCTAACAACTGATACATTCTACCTGACAGTCTAACAACTGATATATCCTACCTGACAGTCTAACAACTGATATATTCTACCTGACAGTCTAACAACTGATATATTCTACCTGACAGTCTAACAACTGATATATTCTACCTGACAGTCTAACAACTGATATATCCTACCTGACAGTCTAACAACTGATATATCCTACCTGACAGTCTAACAACTGATATATCCTACCTGACAGTCTAACAACTGATATATTCTACCTGACAGTCTAACAACTGATATATCCTACCTGACAGTCTAACAACTGATATATCCTACCTGACAGTCTAACAACTGATATATCCTACCTGACAGTCTAACAACTGATATATCCTACCTGACAGTCTAACAACTGATATATCCTACCTGACAGTCTAACAACTGATATATTCTACCTGACAGTCTAACAACTGATACATCCTACCTGACAGTCTAACAACTGATATATCCTACCTGACAGTCTAACAACTGATATATTCTACCTGACAGTCTAACAACTGATATATTCTACCTGACAGTCTAACAACTGATATATCCTACCTGACAGTCTAACAACTGATATATTCTACCTGACAGTCTAACAACTGATACATTCTACCTGACAGTCTAACAACTGATACATTCTACCTGACAGTCTAACAACTGATATATTCTACCTGACGGTCTAACAACTGATATATTCTACCTGACAGTCTAACAACTGATATATCCTACCTGACAGTCTAACAACTGATATATTCTACCTGACAGTCTAACAACTGATACATTCTACCTGACAGTCTAACAACTGATATATTCTACCTGACAGTCTAACAACTGATACATTCTACCTGACAGTCTAACAACTGATACATTCTACCTGACAGTCTAACAACTGATATATTCTACCTGACAGTCTAACAACTGATATATTCTACCTGACAGTCTAACAACTGATATATCCTACCTGACAGTCTAACAACTGATATATTCTACCTGACAGTCTAACAACTGATACATTCTACCTGACAGTCTAACAACTGATACATTCTACCTGACAGTCTAACAACTGATATATTCTACCTGACAGTCTAACAACTGATATATTCTACCTGACAGTCTAACAACTGATATATTCTACCTGACAGTCTAACAACTGATACATTCTACCTGACAGTCTAACAACTGATACATTCTACCTGACAGTCTAACAACTGATATATTCTACCTGACAGTCTAACAACTGATATATCCTACCTGACAGTCTAACAACTGATATATTCTACCTGACAGTCTAACAACTGATATATTCTACCTGACAGTCTAACAACTGATACATTCTACCTGACAGTCTAACAACTGATACATTCTACCTGACAGTCTAACAACTGATATATTCTACCTGACAGTCTAACAACTGATACATTCTACCTGACAGTCTAACAACTGATACATTCTACCTGACAGTCTAACAACTGATATATTCTACCTGACAGTCTAACAACTGATATATTCTACCTGACAGTCTAACAACTGATATATCCTACCTGACAGTCTAACAACTGATATATTCTACCTGACAGTCTAACAACTGATATATTCTACCTGACAGTCTAACAACTGATATATCCTACCTGACAGTCTAACAACTGATATATTCTACCTGACAGTCTAACAACTGATATATCCTACCTGACAGTCTAACAACTGATATATTCTACCTGACAGTCTAACAACTGATATATTCTACCTGACAGTCTAACAACTGATACATTCTACCTGACAGTCTAACAACTGATACATTCTACCTGACAGTCTAACAACTGATATATTCTACCTGACAGTCTAACAACTGATATATCCTACCTGACAGTCTAACAACTGATACATTCTACCTGACAGTCTGATATATCCTACCTGACAGTCTAACAACTGATATATCCTACCTGACAGTCTAACAACTGATATATCCTACCTGACAGTCTAACAACTGATATATCCTACCTGACAGTCTAACAACTGATATATTCTACCTGACAGTCTAACAACTGATATATCCTACCTGACAGTCTAACAACTGATATATCCTACCTGACTGTCTAACAACTGATATATCCTACCTGACAGTCTAACAACTGATATATTCTACCTGACAGTCTAACAACTGATACATCCTACCTGACAGTCTAACAACTGATACATTCTACCTGACAGTCTAACAACTGATATATCCTACCTGACAGTCTAACAACTGATATATCCTACCTGACAGTCTAACAACTGATACATTCTACCTGACAGTCTAACAACTGATATATTCTACCTGACAGTCTAACAACTGATATATTCTACCTGACAGTCTAACAACTGATACATCCTACCTGACAGTCTAACAACTGATATATCCTACCTGACAGTCTAACAACTGATACATCCTACCTGACAGTCTAACAACTGATATATCCTACCTGACAGTCTAACAACTGATATATTCTACCTGACTGTCTAACAACTGATATATCCTACCTGACAGTCTAACAACTGATATATCCTACCTGACAGTCTAACAACTGATACATTCTACCTGACAGTCTAACAACTGATACATCCTACCTGACAGTCTAACAACTGATATATCCTACCTGACAGTCTAACAACTGATACATCCTACCTGACAGTCTAACAACTGATATATCCTACCTGACAGTCTAACAACTGATACATCCTACCTGACAGTCTAACAACTGATATATTCTACCTGACAGTCTAACAACTGATACATCCTACCTGACAGTCTAACAACTGATATATCCTACCTGACAGTCTAACAACTGATACATTCTACCTGACAGTCTAACAACTGATACATCCTACCTGACAGTCTAACAACTGATATATTCTACCTGACAGTCTAATAACTGATATATCCTACCTGACAGTCTAACAACTGATATATCCTACCTGACAGTCTAACAACTGATATATTCTACCTGACAGTCTAACAACTGATATATCCTACCTGACAGTCTAACAACTGATATATTCTACCTGACAGTCTAACAACTGATATATTCTACCTGACAGTCTAACAACTGATATATCCTACCTGACAGTCTAACAACTGATATATCCTACCTGACAGTCTAACAACTGATATATTCTACCTGACAGTCTAACAACTGATATATTCTACCTGACAGTCTAACAACTGATATATTCTACCTGACAGTCTAACAACTGATATATCCTACCTGACAGTCTAACAACTGATATATCCTACCTGACAGTCTAACAACTGATATATTCTACCTGACAGTCTAACAACTGATATATCCTACCTGACAGTCTAACAACTGATACATTCTACCTGACAGTCTAACAACTGATATATTCTACCTGACAGTCTAACAACTGATATATTCTACCTGACAGTCTAACAACTGATATATCCTACCTGACAGTCTAACAACTGATATATCCTACCTGACAGTCTAACAACTGATATATTCTACCTGACAGTCTAACAACTGATATATTCTACCTGACAGTCTAACAACTGATATATCCTACCTGACAGTCTAACAACTGATATATTCTACCTGACAGTCTAACAACTGATATATTCTACCTGACAGTCTAACAACTGATACATACTACCTGACAGTCTAACAACTGATACATTCTACCTGACAGTCTAACAACTGATATATTCTACCTGACAGTCTAACAACTGATACATACTACCTGACAGTCTAACAACTGATACATTCTACCTGACAGTCTAACAACTGATATATTCTACCTGACAGTCTAACAACTGATACATACTACCTGACAGTCTAACAACTGCTACATCCTACCTGACAGTCTAACAACTGATATATTCTACCTGACAGTCTAACAACTGATATATTCTACCTGACAGTCTAACAACTGATATATCCTACCTGACAGTCTAACAACTGATATATCCTACCTGACAGTCTAACAACTGATATATCCTACCTGACAGTCTAACAACTGATACATTCTACCTGACAGTCTAACAACTGATACATCCTACCTGACAGTCTAACAACTGATACATTCTACCTGACAGTCTAACAACTGATATATCCTACCTGACAGTCTAACAACTGATATATCCTACCTGACAGTCTAACAACTGATATATCCTACCTGACAGTCTAACAACTGATATATCCTACCTGACAGTCTAACAACTGATATATTCTACCTGACAGTCTAACAACTGATATATCCTACCTGACAGTCTAACAACTGATATATCCTACCTGACAGTCTAACAACTGATATATCCTACCTGACAGTCTAACAACTGATATATCCTACCTGACAGTCTAACAACTGATATATCCTACCTGACAGTCTAACAACTGATACATCCTACCTGACAGTCTAACAACTGATATATCCTACCTGACAGTCTAACAACTGATACATTCTACCTGACAGTCTAACAACTGATATATCCTACCTGACAGTCTAACAACTGATACATCCTACCTGACAGTCTAACAACTGATATATCCTACCTGACAGTCTAACAACTGATATATCCTACCTGACAGTCTAACAACTGATATATTCTACCTGACAGTCTAACAACTGATATATCCTACCTGACAGTCTAACAACTGATATATTCTACCTGACAGTCTAACAACTGATATATTCTACCTGACAGTCTAACAACTGATATATTCTACCTGACAGTCTAACAACTGATATATCCTACCTGACAGTCTAACAATTGATACATTCTACCTGACAGTCTAACAACTGATATATCCTACCTGACAGTCTAACAACTGATATATTCTACCTGACAGTCTAACAACTGATACATCCTACCTGACAGTCTAACAACTGATATATTCTACCTGACAGTCTAACAATTGATATATTCTACCTGACAGTCTAACAACTGATACATTCTACCTGACAGTCTAACAACTGATATATCCTACCTGACAGTCTAACAACTGATATATTCTACCTGACAGTCTAACAACTGATATATTCTACCTGACAGTCTAACAACTGATATATCCTACCTGACAGTCTAACAACTGATATATTCTACCTGACAGTCTAACAACTGATACATCCTACCTGACAGTCTAACAACTGATATATCCTACCTGACAGTCTAACAACTGATATATTCTACCTGACAGTCTAACAACTGATATATTCTACCTGACAGTCTAACAACTGATATATCCTACCTGACAGTCTAACAACTGATATATTCTACCTGACAGTCTAACAACTGATACATTCTACCTGACAGTCTAACAACTGATACATTCTACCTGACAGTCTAACAACTGATATATTCTACCTGACGGTCTAACAACTGATATATTCTACCTGACAGTCTAACAACTGATACATTCTACCTGACAGTCTAACAACTGATATATTCTACCTGACAGTCTAACAACTGATACATTCTACCTGACAGTCTAACAACTGATACATTCTACCTGACAGTCTAACAACTGATATATTCTACCTGACAGTCTAACAACTGATATATTCTACCTGACAGTCTAACAACTGATATATCCTACCTGACAGTCTAACAACTGATATATTCTACCTGACAGTCTAACAACTGATACATTCTACCTGACAGTCTAACAACTGATACATTCTACCTGACAGTCTAACAACTGATATATTCTACCTGACAGTCTAACAACTGATATATTCTACCTGACAGTTTAACAACTGATATATTCTACCTGACAGTCTAACAACTGATACATTCTACCTGACAGTCTAACAACTGATACATTCTACCTGACAGTCTAAAAACTGATATATCCTACCTGACAGTCTAACAACTGATATATTCTACCTGACAGTCTAACAACTGATACATTCTACCTGACAGTCTAACAACTGATATATTCTACCTGACAGTCTAACAACTGATACATTCTACCTGACAGTCTAACAACTGATACATTCTACCTGACAGTCTAACAACTGATATATTCTACCTGACAGTCTAACAACTGATATATCCTACCTGACAGTCTAACAACTGATATATTCTACCTGACAGTCTAACAACTGATATATTCTACCTGACAGTCTAACAACTGATACATTCTACCTGACAGTCTAACAACTGATACATTCTACCTGACAGTCTAACAACTGATATATTCTACCTGACAGTCTAACAACTGATACATTCTACCTGACAGTCTAACAACTGATACATTCTACCTGACAGTCTAACAACTGATATATTCTACCTGACAGTCTAACAACTGATATATTCTACCTGACAGTCTAACAACTGATATATCCTACCTGACAGTCTAACAACTGATATATTCTACCTGACAGTCTAACAACTGATATATTCTACCTGACAGTCTAACAACTGATATATCCTACCTGACAGTCTAACAACTGATATATCCTACCTGACAGTCTAACAACTGATATATTCTACCTGACAGTCTAACAACTGATATATCCTACCTGACAGTCTAACAACTGATATATTCTACCTGACAGTCTAACAACTGATATATTCTACCTGACAGTCTAACAACTGATATATCCTACCTGACAGTCTAACAACTGATATATCCTACCTGACAGTCTAACAACTGATATATTCTACCTGACAGTCTAACAACTGATACATTCTACCTGACAGTCTAACAACTGATATATTCTACCTGACAGTCTAACAACTGATATATCCTACCTGACAGTCTAACAACTGATACATTCTACCTGACAGTCTGATATATCCTACCTGACAGTCTAACAACTGATATATCCTACCTGACAGTCTAACAACTGATATATCCTACCTGACAGTCTAACAACTGATATATCCTACCTGACAGTCTAACAACTGATATATTCTACCTGACAGTCTAACAACTGATATATCCTACCTGACAGTCTAACAACTGATATATCCTACCTGACTGTCTAACAACTGATATATCCTACCTGACAGTCTAACAACTGATATATTCTACCTGACAGTCTAACAACTGATACATCCTACCTGACAGTCTAACAACTGATACATTCTACCTGACAGTCTAACAACTGATATATCCTACCTGACAGTCTAACAACTGATATATCCTACCTGACAGTCTAACAACTGATACATTCTACCTGACAGTCTAACAACTGATATATTCTACCTGACAGTCTAACAACTGATATATTCTACCTGACAGTCTAACAACTGATACATCCTACCTGACAGTCTAACAACTGATATATCCTACCTGACAGTCTAACAACTGATACATCCTACCTGACAGTCTAACAACTGATATATCCTACCTGACAGTCTAACAACTGATATATTCTACCTGACTGTCTAACAACTGATATATCCTACCTGACAGTCTAACAACTGATATATCCTACCTGACAGTCTAACAACTGATACATTCTACCTGACAGTCTAACAACTGATACATCCTACCTGACAGTCTAACAACTGATATATCCTACCTGACAGTCTAACAACTGATACATCCTACCTGACAGTCTAACAACTGATATATCCTACCTGACAGTCTAACAACTGATACATCCTACCTGACAGTCTAACAACTGATATATTCTACCTGACAGTCTAACAACTGATACATCCTACCTGACAGTCTAACAACTGATATATCCTACCTGACAGTCTAACAACTGATACATTCTACCTGACAGTCTAACAACTGATACATCCTACCTGACAGTCTAACAACTGATATATTCTACCTGACAGTCTAATAACTGATATATCCTACCTGACAGTCTAACAACTGATATATCCTACCTGACAGTCTAACAACTGATATATTCTACCTGACAGTCTAACAACTGATATATTCTACCTGACAGTCTAACAACTGATATATTCTACCTGACAGTCTAACAACTGATACATTCTACCTGAGAGTAACTGGATGACAGAAGAATCAGATTGAGGTGGAAAGAATCTAATTTGTTTAATTTACTAAACCTAACTCATATTTGGCAGTATTGGTAGAGGGTCAGGCGCAATGTTTTGCAGCATAGAGCTACGGCCCTTTACGTTATGAGTTCAAATCCTGCCGAGGTTAAATTTGCCTTTCATCCTTACGGGGTTGATAAAATAAAGTACCAGTAATGCATTGGTGTAATTGCTGGTCTTGTGCCAAAAGTTGAAACGATTATTATTATTCTATGACATAATTTGCTTACTTTCGGTTGATTCAAAGACATCTGTCATGGGTCCCAGGGTGGAACTTTCTAGATGGAAACCTGTGGTCAGATATGACTGAATAATGACTTCTCCTCTACTCTATTTATATTTATGACAAGATGGGATATGAAGGAGATTTGGCTGCTATTTCTAGCATGTCTACTGACCTCATGGAGACCATTCCAGCCATAACCACTCTGTCTTTATTTCAGACACAATGCAATCTGAGTACATTATCCATTACGTCCTTATCAATTTAAGATGGCAGACTGGGATATGAGGCAGATTTGGCTGCTGTTTTTAGTTTGTGAGATTCTCTGTAGCTATATATAAAAAGTTAAGGTTTTCCAAGTTATCAAAGAAAAGAACTGCTTACTTGTGGGATCTATAGTAAATGGTAAAGAAGTATTGAGTACTTTGTAGAAGACTTGGGCATTAGCTCCGGAGTCAGTATCAATGGCCTTGAAACTGGTCACCTGGGAATTGAACACAAGAGAGAAAAATGAAGTGGGCAGGAAAGTATAATGTTATCATGATTTTAATACTACGAGCTTATTCACAAACATATATATGTCATATATAATATATATATATATATATATATATATTCATTAGTTAAGCAAAACAAGACCAGAAATTTCACAAGGAAGACATTATTAAAAGATTGTCAACATATTTAGTTTGATGTAAGGAATGTAGAGAATAATAATAATAATATTAATAATAATAATGCCCGTTTACAATTGTTTCGCTACTCCGTATAATATTTCTGGATCAGATGACTATATATCATAATTGATCTGGTTCAGTTGAAAATAATAAACATATTTAAAAAAAACAGAGTGGCTCATCGGAACTCAAAGGAATATAAATTAAAATAATGTTACATAATATAATGTTCCATATATTAGTTTTTACTATGGTGCCTTTGTATCATCAGCTGTCAGCCATAATCAAGCAGTACTCATCTGTCGAGGCTGCATTGTGTGAGATCTGCTTATGGGTAATAAGATGGCTGCCAAAGGCATATTTACCTTACTAATTAGAGGGTGGTTTCAGGGGAAGTAACTTCTCGAGAGATTAGAGATTGTGTGTATTTTATAGTTATGTGCTAGAATTTAAATTATTTCATTGAGAGACAATGTAGGGGAGGTAACTTATAATTATCGAGTTGTTCATAGCAATTTAACTTATTAGCTACAATTAGAGATGGGGCTACATGACTAAGTAGGGTCAAAAACTCTATTGGCGAAGGAATTAGCCCTTCGATGTTGACAGCTAATGGTGACCTCCGTTCTATCGTTAATTGGTAGAGGTCTTGATAGAGTTATGTAATATGCTTCCGTAACACAGAGATCACAAGATTTCCTTTGTCCATTGAACGGTTGGGCCCTAGCTAAGATATCCCATTTTAGTGAGTGTTGAACTTTGTTTAATTTAAGGTTTTTAATGAGCCTAGCTAGCGATGTCGAACATCTGTTGCTAGGGTCTCGGAAGGAAAAAGAGTGCGCGTTATAGCGTACCTTAAAAGGGTTAGAGGTAGACCCGATATAAGAGCTGGTATTCGAAGCAGTTTTAACCGTGCACCTATAGACTATGTTGGGTGTCAGGCAGTGTCCATTTAGTGGGCATGCATTGGGGTACCGGCAGTTGCAGTTGCTTCTGCGGTTAGTGAGAGTAGGGTAGTTTAACCTAAGCGGTTGGTCAGTGCTAGAAGGATTAGATGGGGGAGGTGTGCTACTAGAGTAAGTATTGGTGTAGTGGCGTGGTGTATTTGATAGGGGTGGTGGTACCGCGGTGTGGGAGTTATACTGTCTTAGTTTATGATGGTTACTGAATGCGATGTGGCTAGCTAGGTTAGGTGTTGTGGAGAATGAGATTTTAATGTTATTTTTATTAAAGAGTTTGTAATATCTATGGTTGGGGGGGGGGGGGGATAGGATAGAGAAGAAGCGATTGGGGATATTAGTGGTTAGATTAGATGAGAATGGTGGGTTAAGCCAGGTGATATTTCTAGGCCTATTCCTTCTAGGGGTTCTAGTGGAGTTGGTAGGGGCCTTCCTAGGGTTATTTTTACCTGGGGGTTTGTTATTTGTCATCCCATTTCTCATTCCTATTCTAGGGTTGATTCTTAGTTTGCTACTAGGAGTGGGGAGCAGGCCGCTGCCACCATTAAAGTTCCCTGTATAGGTGCTGTTACTGCTAAAATTCCGGCGAATCTGGCTATAAGCTAAGGTATTTCTAGTTCTAGTGTTAAGTTTATTATGGTGAGTTGCTGTGTTATGGCATTTAGGTATGTAATAAATTGATTGTTTATAACCAGATTCAAAGAGAGCCTTATTGTAATATTGTGCGTGGTTTATAAATATCTCCTCATTTGCTGATAGCATTGAGATCCTATAGGAGATAGATTTGATTACTGCTCTGATGACTGCCGGTAGGTGGTTAGAGTGTGGGCTAATATATGTGAGTATATCTCTGAGGATGACTCTGAACATTAGTCAGTATACACTGAGGATGAAAAACTCAGAGCTGTACGGGAGCCTCCCAAAAGTCAGCTCAAAAGTGACACAGAGGAGACTGAGGTTAGCTGGACATTCTCACCGACATCCAGAGTTGACATTGCACTCAGTGCTCCTGTGGGAGCCCCTACACAGAGGAGACTGAGGTTGGCTGGACATGCTCACCGACATCCAGAGTTGACACTGCACTCAGTGCTCCTGTGGGAGCCCCTACGTGGACACACTGGAAGAGGGAGACCAAGGTTAACGTATGTTGATGCCCTAAGGACAGACACTGGTCTGTTGGAGACGCAGGACATGGCAGCGATAATGAGGGACAGAGACCGCTGGAGAGAACTCGTCCATGGATCTCGGGAATTTTACCCGCCCCAGAATATATATATATATATATATACAGAACGTAAAGGGCCATAACTCTATGTCGCAAAGCATGTTGTCTGATGCTCTACAGATACTGCCAATCCACCACCCTATATATATATATATATATAGTAATAATAAGTATGGATGAGTTTATTCAAGTGTGATGCTCGTTTACGATTGATCAGCTCAAAGTTTGATCTCTATCAATCAGGCCTAATTTTGCTTAATTAAGCAAACAGAAGTTTGATGAGCTTTTGATTCCAGAGTCAGGCCTGATTGATAGAGATTGAACCTTGAGCTAATCAATTGTGAAACACATGTCACACCTGAATAAACTTCATAATAATTTGACATCTCGTCCATATTTATTACAGTCTGCTTAGTACTAACCTAAAGTACAAACTGGAGACTACGCATCGAGTCCTAACTTTCGTGAATCAACAGTAACTTGATGTTACAATCCCTAAACTATATATATATATATATATATATATATCTTTCTTTTCTTTTCAATGGCTGACAATACCTTACCGGCACCACTCAAATAAGGTAGTTATTTAACCCATAAATGGAGCCCTAACAGGTACTACCACCCCGGGCCAGGGCAGACCTGGGAGTCATGACAACTAAGGGGTAACTCCACATTCCCCACAACTCCTGAACTCACGAACTGGAGCCTTGCCACTGGATGTAGTTTAATGTCATACCCAGAGGAGACTGAGGTTAGCTGGACATGCTCACCGACATCCAGAGTTGACATTGCACTCAGTGCTCCTTTGGGAGCCCCTACATGGACACACTAGAAGAGGGAGACCAAGGTTAACGTATGTTGATGCCCTAAGGACAGACACTGGTCTGTTGGAGATGCAGGATATGGCAGCGATAATGAAGGACAGAGACCGCTGGAGAGAACTCGTCCATGGATCTCGGGAATTTTACCCGCCTTAGAATTAGAATATATATATATAATATATATATTTTAATATAGAAGAGCTTCTACAGGACTAGAACTGTTTCATTCGTGAGAAATCATCAGGAAGCGCTTCCTGATGATTTCTTATGAATGAAACACTTCTAGTCCTGTAGAAGCTCTTCTATATTAAAACTTTTATACTCTGCTATGTATTGAGTACCTTACTTACTGTGGCTACCTCCGATTCAACCCGGAATAACTTTATATATATATGTGTGTATATGTGTATATGTATATATATATTCATTAAAATATGTTGCCAAAGACTTATTCACATCATAATTTGATTTACAATTGTTTCATCCTCATAGGAATCATCAGGGTCAATTAATTTATAAATAATTACCTCAACACATTCATCTTTTCAAATGTACAAAAAAATTCTGGAGAAATTTTTGTTCTATAAAATGTAAACAAAACTATCTCTAGAATTATTTTGTGCATTTGAAAAGATGAATGTGATGAGTCCGATGAGAATGAAACAATTGTAAATCAAATTAAGATGTGAATAAGTGTTTGGTAACATATTTTAAAGAATAATTTGCTTCACGTCTAATTAATTGAATCAAATTAACAATCAAATTTTTGTTTAATGCATTTAATTTCTGACGATCGTTTCTTCCAGACAAATGTCTGGAATCATCAGAACTTATACAATGTTAAAACAAGTAATTACATTCCTAGTCTTTAGAACATTCATTAAGATACATTATAATTAATAGTGTCAGTGACATTATATTGAAGAGCAAGAAAAACAAAATCATATTACAGGGAAAAGATAGTACTCTACCACATTGCGAACCACATAGCTAGCAGTAACAAGAGGAAGATTAATAAATATTTCCAATTACACAAAGTTAATAACTCTCAACATAGAAATACCCATCATAATAACTCAATACATGAGAGTGTTAGAAACAGTAATAATAATAGTAGTAGTAATAATAATTGTTTCTACTTTTGGCACAAGGCCAGCAAATACCCAGTGTATTACTGGTACTTTATATATATATATATATATATATATATATAATTGTTTCTTCTTTTGGCAGAAGGCCAGCAATTACCCAGTGTATTACTGGTACTTTATATATATATATATATAATTGTTTCTTCTTTTGGCACAAGGCCAGCAATTACCCAGTGTATTACTGGTACTATATATATATATATATATATATAATTGTTTCTTCTTTTGGCAGAAGGCCAGCAATTACCCAGTGTATTACTGGTACTTTATTTTATCGACCCCGTAAGGATGACAGGCAAAGTTAACCTCGGTGGCATTTGAACTCAGAATGGCAAGGGCCGTAACTCTATGCGTCAAAGCCTGGCGTCCGACCCTCTACCAATACTGCCACTCCACCGCAATAATAATAATAATAATAATAATAATAATTGTGGATGTAGCCTGCCCATTCGATACGAGAGTGCAAGAGAAGGAGAGGGAGAAAATTAACTGATACCAGGACTTAAAGTGGGAGGTAAAAAGGATTTGGAACTGCCATGAGGTCAAAGTGATCCCGATTGTCATAGGAACACTAGGGACTATCTCAAGGAGTTTCCAAGGATGGTTAAAGAAAATTGACCCCGCCCCGCTTTTTGAAACACTTCAAAAGGCATGCTTGCTGGGAACAGCAAGAACCCTCCGATATGTCCTGAATATCTGAGGCTGCAGGTAGCAGCTTGATATTCATTTCAACAAACTTTCCAGTTAAATAACATCCATGACTGAGACTCAAAGAACAATAATAATAATAATAATAATAATTTCTTCCCCGTTTTGTAAGGTTTCTCAAGCAATCAGTTGCTAGGTGACCGTAATAATAATAATAATAATTGTTTCTACTTTTTTGGCACAAGGCCAGCAATTACCCAGTGTATTACTGGTACTTTATTTTATCGACCCCCGTAAGGATGAAAGGCAAAGTTAACCTCGGCGGGATTTGAACTCAGAATGGTAAGGGCCGTAACTCTATGCGTCAAAGCATGGCGTCCGACCCTCTACTGATATTGCCAATCCACTGCCCTAAAGTACTAGTAATAATAATAATTACCATAATCTCAACACTCACATTACTAACTGTAATAATTATACACTCACATACTCTCAAGACCAATATACTAATAACCAGACCAACTGTAACTGTAGACCAAATAAAATTTGCCCCCTGAGAATAAATTGCCAAATTAAAGATATTATTTATTCCTGTACTGTCACCACA
Source organism: Eledone cirrhosa (assembly GCA_964016885.1). Classification (NCBI taxonomy): domain Eukaryota; kingdom Metazoa; phylum Mollusca; class Cephalopoda; order Octopoda; family Eledonidae; genus Eledone; species Eledone cirrhosa. Next base: position 9,066,829 of record OZ024759.1, on the reverse strand, counting down.
CATGAACTTTCTAAAACTTATATTGGTTCCACCTCAAATAGCTTTAAGACGAGGTATAACACGCATCTTCACACATTTAGAAACCCTAAACTAGGTAATGCTACTTCATTATCTGGAGGCACATGGTTTAGTGGTTAGAGCATTGGGCTTGCAATCGAAAGGTGGTGAGTTCAATTCTCAGGCCGGGTGATGTGTTGTTTCCTTGAGCAAGACACTTTATTTCACATTGCTCCAGTTTACTCAGCTGTAGAAATGAGATGATAGGGACTGGGGTCCCTATCATTCCACTGCAAAGTGGTCGTGGAGGTGCCACGGCAAAAAAGCACCCAGCACTCACTGTAAATGAGGTTGGTGTTAGGAAGGGCATCCAACTGTAGAAATCAAGCCAGAATCAGTTCCCGTCCCACCCTTGCAAGCAGGGAAAAGCGGACGTAAAATGATGAAGAAAAAAAAATGAAGATACACTCATTGAAAACTAGTAATAAGCCATATACCCTAGATAACAAACAACTTACTAAATGATGAGGACTGTAATTTTCTAGGACATCAAATGTTTGGGAAGTTGGTTTCTGGAAAACAGGTTTGTTGTCATTTTGATCAAGAACTGTGATGGAAACTGTAGCTGTTGATGTAATTGGAGGTTCTCCATTGTCATTAGCCTTTAAAATATAGAGATAAAGAAGAAGTAGATAAATAGAGAGAGAGAGAGAGAGAGAGAGAGAGAGAGAGAGAGAGAGAGTGGTAGATAGATAGAGGGGGAGAGAGAGAGAAAGAGTGAGAGAGAGAGATAGAGTGGGAGAGATAGAGAGAGAGAGAGAGAGAGAGAGAGAGAGAGAGAGAGAGAGAGTGGTAGATAGATAGAGTGGTAGATAGATAGAGGGGGGGGAGATAGAGAGAGAGAAAGAGTGAGAGAGAGAGATAGAGTGGTAGATAGAGGGGGAGAGATAGAGAGAGAGAGTGGTAGATAGATAGAGTGGTAGATAGATAGAGGGGGAGAGATAGAGAGAGAGAAAGAGTGAGAGAGAGAGATAGAGTGGTAGATAGAGGGGGAGAGATAGAGATAGAGAGAGAGAGAGAGTGGTAGATAGATAGAGTGGTAGATAGAGAGAGGGGGAGAGATAGAGAGAGAGAAAGAGTGAGAGAGAGAGATAGAGTGGTAGATAGAGGGGGAGAGATAGAGAGAGAGAAAGAGTGAGAGAGATAGATAGAGGGGAGAGATAGAGAGAGAGAGAGAGAGAGAGAGAGAGAGAGAGAGAGAGAGAGAGAGAGAGAGAGAGAGAGAGAGAGAGAGAGATAGAAGGGGAGACACTAGAACTTACTGTAACATGAAATTTGTAGTTAGACATTTCTTCTCTGTCCAGGTTGGTTATGGTCAGTTGACCAGTGATGGCATTAATGACAATATCTCCATCTGGACATAAAACAAGATGGTGGTCAGCAACAGTGTTAAATACACACACAAACATATATATACATATATACACACACATACATATATACACACACATATATACAGACATACATGTATACAGACATACATGTATACAGACATACATATATACAGACACACATATATACAGACACAAACATATATATACATATATACACACACATACATATATACACACACATATATACAGACATACATGTATACAGACATACATATATATATACAGACATACATATATACAGACACACATATATACAGACACAAACATATATATACATATATACACACACATACATATATACACACACACATATATACAGACATACATGTATACAGACATACATATATACATATATACAGACACACATATATACAGACACATACATATATATACACATACATATATATATATACACAAACATATATATACACGCATAAATATATACACACACAAACAAATACATACACATACATATATAAAAACAAAAATATATATATATATACATACATATATACACACAAACATATACACACACACGTATATACACACACAAACATATATATACACACATATATATATATACACATACATATATACACATACATATATACACACATACATATATATACACATACATATACACATGCTCATATATACACATGCTCATATATACACATACATATATACACACACATATACACACACATACATATATACATACATACACATATAAACATACATACAGACATACGCATATAAACATACATACAGACATACGCATATATACACACACATACATATATATACACATACATATATCATCATCACCATCATCACCGTCTTACATCAATGCTAGCATGGGTTAGACGGGTTGTCCAGTTGTGGGCAATGCCAGGTCAGTTGACCATGTCTTGCTCATACAGAACTGACTCTGGCTTGACTTCTACCACTGGATGTCCTTCCTAACACCAACCACTATACAGAGTGTACCGGGAGCATGGCTTCTACCACTGGATGTCCTTCCTAACACCAACCACTATACAGAGTGTACCGGGAGCATGGCTTCTACCACTGGATGTCCTTCCTAACACCAACCACTATACAGAGTGTACTGGGAGCATGACTTCTACCACTGGATGTCCTTCCTAACACCAACCACTATACAGAGTGTACCGGGAGCATGGCTTCTACAGCTGGATGTCCTTCCTAACACCAACCTCATATAGATATATAGATATATATAAGTATTAAGTTGTTAAACAATATTCAATGATTATGTCAAAGAATGAGTTTTACAGTAGATTGGAAGCACTCAACAGTACTAACTTATTTTCAGGAGTTATTAATATAAAATATAAGTATTAATAAAATAGATGTTCTTTTGATCAATTACATTTTATTATACATATTTCGGATGTACAACAGTACGTCCTCATCAGACAAAATATAATGATACATGACATACCCTGAGATGTTAAATGGTATAATAAAATGTAATTGATCAAAAGAACATCTATTTTATTAATACCCTATTTTATTAATACCTATTTTATTAATACCCTATTTTATTAATACCCTATTTTATTAATACCTATTTTATTAATACCTATTTTATTAATACCCTATTTTATTAATACCTATTTTATTAACATACCCTGAGATGTTAAATGGTATAATAAAATGTAATTGATCAAAAGAACATCTATTTTATTAATACCCTATTTTATTAATACCTATTTTATTAATACCCTATTTTATTAATACCTATTTTATTAACATACCCTGAGATGTTAAATGGTATAATAAAATGTAATTGATCAAAAGAACATCTATTTTATTAATACCCTATTTTATTAATACCTATTTTATTAATACCCTATTTTATTAATACCTCTTTTATTAACATACCCTGAGATGTTAAATGGTATAATAAAATGTAATTGATCAAAAGAACATCTATTTTATTAATACTTATATTTTAATATATATATATGTGCCGTATATTCACAAATATAAGCCAAGGAATATATGACCAAAGAATCAAAATGAGGGGTGGGTGGCTTATATATCTAAACAATATGCCTTGGCTTATAAATGGGCTTTGGATTTTTGCCCATTTATCAGGCATAAAATAGTGGGGTTAGCTTATATTCGAAGTGGCTTATCTTCAAGTATAAAAAAGGCACTAAAACAACATTTGTCTAGCAATTTTACCATCCATGTAAGTTCTTTGACTTGCTATCTGATTTTTCTAAGGCAATGCATCTATCATCATCATCATCACCGTTTTACGTCCGTTCTTCCACGCTAGCATGGGTTAGATGGGTTGTCCTGTTGTGGGCAGTGTCTGGTCGGCTGACCATGCCTTGCTCATACAGGAACTGATTTGGCTTGATTTCTACAGCTGGATGCCCTTCCTAACACCAACCTCATTTACAGTGAGTGCTGGGTGCTTTTTCCGTGGCGCCTACACGTCCACTTTACAGTGTGGGCTGGGTGCTTTTTTGCCGTGGCACCTCCACGACCACCTTGCGGTGGGGGGGGGGGGGGGGCATATTGTCTATATTTTTCAGCTTGTACCCATGGGAGGTCGGGTACTCTGTATTACTGCGTGACGCCAGAAGTCACGGTCGTGTGTCATTGCCTTTGAGAGGTGCAATTGGGTAAGGTCGGCTTTTATCACCTCATCCCAGGTCATCTTGGGTCTCCCCACTCCGCGGTTTCCATCAACTTCTAGTGCTCTGCACCTTTTTATGCAGCTGTCATCCTTCATACGCATCACATGTCCATACCAGCGCAACCGCCTCTCCTGCACACAGCATTTGATTCCTCTTATGTATATATATATATATATGGATGGTAAAAAATCGATCTTATAACAACTTTCGTACAAACACGCATAATGTGGATACATTTGTCTAGACAATTGCTTACCCTTAAATTATTGTATATATATACATATAAATGGGAGAGAGATAGAGAGATATGTATCTTACTTTTGATAGGGGTTGATTGCTGAACAAAATATGTAATGTTGGCATTAAGTAAACTGTCAACATCTTTGGCTTGGATAATAAACGTCGCTTCACTGTTTTCAACAACATCAAATTGATACAACGGCTGATTGAACTGTGGTTGGTGATCATTGATATCTTCTATAATAACGGTTACCTAGACAACACAGACAGATACTTATAAAGAGCTCATATAACAACATGGAACATTGGGGTGTATATTTGGTTAAGAGTAGGTTTCACTTTGTACATAGGCAAGGCGGGTTTTCTGTATTACTGTGTAGCGCCAAAGATCTCGGTCCAGTGACATTGTCTTGGAGAGGTGTAAGTGTGTAAGGTTGGAATTTATCAAATCGTCCCAGGTTTTTCTGGGTCTGCCTACTCCGTAACTTCCATCAATTTTGATTGCCCTGCACTTTTTTATACAACTGTCGTCTTTCATGCGCATCACGTGACCATACCAACGTAGTCTTCTCTCGAGTAAACAGCATCTGATCCCTCTTATTCCTAATTTCTCACTTAGTTCATTTATGCTTTGCCGTTCACGTATATTACTATTACACATCCAACGGAGCATGCATGCTTCGTTCCTTTCCAGTCTGCACAGGTCCTCTGCACACAATGCCCAGGTCTCACTGCCATGTAACATTGCTGTTCGTATACAGGCATCATACAGCCTGCCTTTCATTTTTAGAGAGAAACCTTTTGTGGCCAACAGCGGTATAAGCTCTCTGAACTTTTTCCATCCCGTTCTGACTCTGGCTGCTGTACTTTCAGAGCACCCTCCACCACTGCTGATTTTGTCACCTAGGTAACGGAAAGTGTCCACAAAAGCTATGATTAGGTGTGCTATAACTCTTTCTGTGACCTCATGACCTGGTCAACTAACTTAATGCCTCTATAGTTTCCCCTTTACCCTATACGGGTGACCATAGTATGTCCCACCATATCAGATGCCTTCAACATCTCAACAACTATCTCCGAAGGCCCAGCTGCCTTGCCTGTCTTCATATCTTTGATTGCCTTACTTATTATACTACCTTTAACTTGCACTGCTGGTCCATCTATTGGATCGATTTGGGGCAGACTATCTTTTTCCCATTTATTTTCCTCATTTAATAGTCTCTCGTAGTGACACTTCCAGGCTATCTTATCAATATCAGTGAGGGCAAGTACACCGTTATCATTACGGACACACTTCTCCCCGACAATATCACAATTTTCCTTGACACATTGTCTAGCAATCCTGAACACCTCACGTTTTTGGTCCTCACGTTGTAGAACATGCTTGAACTTTCTATCCTCTGCTTATATATATATATATATATATATATATATATAAGTACGTTATTCCGGGTTGAATCGGAGGTAACCACAGTAAGTAAGATACTCAATACATTGCAGAGTATAAAAGTTTTAATATAGATGAGATTCTACAGGACTAGAACTGTTTCATTCTTTAGAAATCATCGATTTCTAAAGAATGAAACAGTTCTAGTCCTGTAGAATCTCATCTATATATATATATATATATATATATATATATCATCATCATCATCAGCATTGACACCATTTAATGTTTAATGAGTTAAAGAGGTTGTCACATTCTGAGGCGAGACAGGTCAGGTGACCACACCTTGCTCATAATTTCCATTTTTGGCATGGTTTATATGGCTGGATGCCCTTCCTAATACCAACCACCTTACAGAATGTACTTTTAGCATGTATTACCTGCACAACCACTACAGAGTGTACTGGGTGTGTTTCATTAAGACTCCAGCAATGGAACCAACTTTAGATTGTGTCCACTAACTTTCTCCTCCAACAAAAAAAATCGTTTCTACTTTAGACACAAGGCCAGCAATTTTGAGGGAGAGAAAAGGCGATTAAATCGACCCCATTGCATTACTGGTACATTATTTTATCCACTCCTCAAGGACGAAAGACAAAGCTAACCTCGGTGGGATTTGAACTCAGAGTGTAAAGGGCTGTAACTCTATGCTGTGAAACAGGGTGTCTGCTGCTCTACCAAAATAATCGTTTCTACTTTAGGCACAAGGCCAGCAATTACCCAGGATATTACTGGTACTTTATTTTATCGACCCCGTAAGGATGAAAGGCAAAGTTAACCTCGACGAGATTTGAACTCAAACCGTAAAGGGACGTAACTATGCTGGAAAGCATGGCGTCCAACCCTCTACCGATACTGCCAATCTACCGCCGTTACATGGCGTCCGACCCTCTACCGATACTGCCAATCTACCGCCGTTACATGGCGTCCGACCCTCTACCGATACTGCCAATCCACCGCCGTTACATGGCGTCCGACCCTCTACCGATACTGCCAATCCACCGCCCTAACATGGCGTCCGACCCTCTACCGATACTGCCAATCCACCGCCCTTACATGGCGTCCGACCCTCTACCGATACTGCCAATCCACCGCCCTTACATGGCGTCCGACCCTCTACCGATACTGCCAGTCCACCGCCCTTACATGGCGTCCGACCCTCTACCGATACTGCCAGTCCACCGCCCTTACATGGCGTCCGACCCTCTACCGATACTGCCAATCCACCGCCCTTACATGGCGTCCGACCCTCTACCGATACTGCCAATCCACCGCCCTTACATGGCGTCCGACCCTCTACCGATACTGCCAGTCCACCGCCCTTACATGGCGTCCGACCTTCTACCGATACTGCCAATCCACCACCCTAACATGGCGTCCGACCTTCTACCGATACTGCCAATCCACCGCCCTTACATGGCGTCCGACCCTCTACCGATACTGCCAATCCACCACCCTAACATGGCGTCCGACCCTCTACCGATACTGCCAATCCACCGCCCTAACATGGCGTCCGACCCTCTACCGATACTGCCAATCCACCACCCTAACATGGCGTCCGACCCTCTACCGATACTGCCAATCCACCACCCTAACATGGCGTCCGACCCTCTACCGATACTGCCAATCCACCGCCCTTACATGGCGTCCGACCCTCTACCGATACTGCCAATCTACCGCCCTTACATGGCGTCCGACCCTCTACCGATACTGCCAATCCACCGCCCTTACATGGCGTCCGACCCTCTACCGATACTGCCAATCCACCACCCTAACATGGCGTCCGACCCTCTACCGATACTGCCAATCCACCACCCTAACATGGCGTCCGACCCTCTACCGATACTGCCAATCCACTATACCGATAATAATAATAACTAGCTGGACCCGTGAAAAAATTCACGGATAATTTTTGAAATTTAAATATTGTCCAATGAATATTTATCAGTTAAGTTGTTTGATTTGTAGTATTTTAGTGAATAAACAATTATATTTTCCTTTATTTTACGTATAATAATGTAAATTAATTTAAAATTAATTTCATAAAAGTACACATAAAAAACATCCTTTAAAGCACTTCCCTATATACAATGTTTCTAGTAAAGGTGATTCCCCTTCTGTGGCCATGGGTGAATTGGTTTTGAGGTATTACTTTAACTCTCTCGCTGTTCATCGCCGTTGCTCAAAGGCTGCTCTTCAATTATGGCATTTCGTCGCTGTTGAGTTCTGTTTCTCATATTATAGATAAATTACTATGTAATTACTGAAAGTGTGACACACATGGTCTGACATACGGTACGTAGGTATTAACCTATTAATATATATATTACTGAAAGTGTGACACACACGGTCTGACATACGGTACGTAGGTATTAACCTATTAATATATATATTGCTGAAAGTGTGACACACATGGTCTGACGTACGGTACGTAGGTATTAACCTATTAATATATATATTACTGAAAGTGTGACACATGGTCTGACGTACGGTACGTAGGTATTAACCTATTAATATATATATTACTGAAAGTGTGACACACACGGTCTGACGTACGGTACGTAGGTATTAACCTATTAATATATATATTACTGAAAGTGTGACACACGGTCTGACATACGGTACGTAGGTATTAACCTATTAATATATATATTACTGAAAGTGTGACAGACATGGTCTGACATACGGTACGTAGGTATTAACCTATTAATATATATATTACTGAAAGTGTGACACACGGTCTGACGTACGGTACGTAGGTATTAACCTATTAATATATATATTACTGAAAGTGTGACACACGGTCTGACGTACGGTACGTAGGTATTAACCTATTAATATATATATTACTGAAAGTGTGACACACATGGTCTGACATACGGTACGTAGGTATTAACCTATTAATATATATATTACTGAAAGTGTGACACACATGGTCTGACATACGGTACGTAGGTATTAACCTATTAATATATATATTACTGAAAGTGTGACACACACGGTCTGACATACGGTACGTAGGTATTAACCTATTAATATATATATTACTGAAAGTGTGACACATAGTCTGACATACGGTACGTAGGTATTAACCTATTAATTGTTTCTACTTTAGGCACAAGGCCAGCAATTACCCAGTGCATTACTGGTACTTTATTTTATCGACCCCGTAAGGATGAAAGGCAAAGTCAACCTCGGCGGGATTTGAACTCAGATCGTAAAGGGACGTAACTATGCTGAAAGCATGGCGTCCGACCCTCTACCGATACTGCCAATCAACCTATTAATATATATATTACTGAAAGTGTGACACACACGGTCTGACATACGGTACGTAGGTATTAACCTATTAATATATATATTACTGAAAGTGTGACAGACATGGTCTGACGTACGGTACGTAGGTATTAACCTATTAATATATATATTACTGAAAGTGTGACACACACGGTCTGACATACGGTACGTAGGTATTAACCTATTAATATATATATTACTGAAAGTGTGACACACACGGTCTGACGTACGGTACGTAGGTATTAACCTATTAATATATATATTACTGAAAGTGTGACAGACATGGTCTGACGTACGGTACGTAGGTATTAACCTATTAATATATAAATTACTGAAAGTGTGACACACACGGTCTGACGTACGGTATGTAGGTATTAACCTATTAATATATATATTACTGAAAGTGTGACACACACGGTCTGACTTACGGTACGTAGGTATTAACCTATTAATATATATATTACTGAAAGTGTGACACACACGGTCTGACATACGGTACGTAGGTATTAACCTATTAATATATATATTACTGAAAGTGTGACACACACGGTCTGACGTACGGTATGTAGGTATTAACCTATTAATATATATATTACTGAAAGTGTGACACACACGGTCTGACTTACGGTACGTAGGTATTAACCTATTAATATATATATTACTGAAAGTGTGACACACACGGTCTGACATACGGTACGTAGGTATTAACCTATTAATATATATATTACTGAAAGTGTGACACACACGGTCTGACATACGGTACGTAGGTATTAACCTATTAATATATATATTACTGAAAGTGTGACACACACGGTCTGACTTACGGTACGTAGGTATTAACCTATTAATATATATATTACTGAAAGTGTGACACACACGGTCTGACGTACGGTATGTAGGTATTAACCTATTAATATATATATTACTGAAAGTGTGACACACACGGTCTGACTTACGGTACGTAGGTATTAACCTATTAATATATATATTACTGAAAGTGTGACACACACGGTCTGACTTACGGTACGTAGGTATTAACCTATTAATATATATATTACTGAAAGTGTGACACACACGGTCTGACATACGGTACGTAGGTATTAACCTATTAATATATATATTACTGAAAGTGTGACACACACGGTCTGACGTACGGTACGTAGGTATTAACCTATTAATATATATATTACTGAAAGTGTGACACACACGGTCTGACGTACGGTACGTAGGTATTAACCTATTAATATATATATTACTGAAAGTGTGACACACACGGTCTGACGTACGGTACGTAGGTATTAACCTATTAATATATAGAGTGTAACATGCTTACTGTGATTTCAGTAGAATTCAGGGGTGAATCTTCAACAATAATTGCTGTCAGATTGGTTTGAAGGATGTTCCATCTTAGAGGGGATGTGGTCCTTAGAATACCCTAGAAGAGAAAACAACAAAAATGAATTTAAATAAAAAAAGAATACAGATACGAGAGTCGGCTGAAAAGTTCTTAGACTCACCCTGCTAGAGCTGTGAAATCTTGCATGCATTAATCTCAACTCTTATTATTAATAATGGTTTCTGATTTAGGCACAAGGCCAGCAATTTTGGGGGAGGGGAAAGTTGATTAAATCGACCCCAGTATGTTACTGGTATTTAATTTTATTGACCCCGTAAGGATGAAAGGCAAAGCTAACTTTGGTGGTAGTTGAACTCAGAACGCAAAGGGCCATAACTCTATGCTGCAAAGCATGGTGTCCGATGGTTGTTTGTTTCCAGGGATATGTTGAAAAATAAACCTCGTTTGGTTATTCCATGAGAGTATCTTGGTCAGACTATGGACTTTTCAGTTGACCCCCGTAAAAGAAGTTATTACAGAGGGCTAATGTGATGAGAGAGAAGAGGGGCAAACATAGCTGTGTGCTTAAACAACTTAATAACACATATGACATCTACTTTAGCCTTGTACTGACCAATGTGACATGAGTGGAGTTTGGTGGACAGAAACTGTCCATTGGCTTGTCATATATATATGTGTCATACCAAAGGATTGATGCAAAAGCATCATCGTCAACTGCTACACGGGTAAAGGAGATGTACAAGATAGACAAAACTATAGAGGTATAAAACTGATGGACCAGGTCATGAAAGTAATAGAAAGAGTTATAGCACAGTTGATTAGGGACCGGTTGAAACTAGATGAGATGCAATTTGGGTTTGTGCCAGGAAAAGGCACCACAGATGCCCTCTTCCTTGTGAGGCAGTTACAGGAAAAGTACCTAGCTAAAGGTAAGCCACTCTACCTGGCATTTGTTGATCTGGAGAAAGCCTTTGACATAGTGCCCTGTGCTATAATCTCAATTTATATTATTTCTAATACCAGAACCTGCTGCCAGGTTTGATGGACAGTGAACTTTTAATGTCCTGTATCATATGGAACAATATTAGTAAGATATTTTTCAAAATTATCAAACATCATGGCTCTTTCATATTAGAAATTAAAATCTCTTTAACATTTCATTTTTTCACAACAATTTGTTCTCTAGTAAAGATACTATAAACATTTGAATTAACAAACCACCTGAAACTAAATTCTTTAAACGTATAAAACAGCACTGTGGCTGCATCATATTAGAACTGAAAGTCTTTATCCTAATATTGTAAATTTTCAGAACAATCTGTCACCTTATAAAGATATAAACATTTGAATTAACAAACCACCTGAAACTAAATTCTTTAAAAGTATAAAACCGAATTGTAACTGCATTATATTAGAACTGAAAGTGTTTACCCTAATATTGTAAATTTTCAGAACAATCTGTCACCTTATAAAGATATAAACATTTGAATTAACAAACCACCTGAAACTAAATTCTTTAAAAGTATAAAACCGAATTGTAACTGCATTATATTAGAACTGAAAGTGTTTACCCTAATATTGTAAATTTTCAGAACAATCTGTCACCTTATAAAGATATAAACATTTGAATTAACAAACCACCTGAAACTAAATTCTTTAAAAGTATAAAACAGAACTGTAACTGCATTATATTAGAACTGAAAGTGTTTACCCTAATATTGTAAATTTTCAGAACAATCTGTCACATTATAAAGATATAAACATTTGAATTAAACTAACTTGTGACATTTTTTGCTGAATGAATAAAGGATGTTAAAAGTAAAAATGTATTTTCTGAAACAACATTCAACTTACAGTTTTGCTGTTGATGGTGAAAAAATTACTGCAGGTTTTCAAATAATAAGTAACATCCACTCTGCTGGAAATATTTGATATGTCCACGACGAATGCATCAGAAATGTTTTCTTTTACATTTACAATGATTGGTACATTAGAACTAGTTAATAGTTGTACTGTTTGGTTGTTACATAAGTATCCTCCATCACAGGCCTGGAAAACCATGAAATATGTCTTGGGTTGTGTCAAATTTGTCTTACTTGTCACCACTCCTGTCATTTCATTAATTTTAAATAGGTTTTCATAGTTCAACTGTGCGTATTTGATGACATTGTTGTTGTTTTCAGCAGTGTCCATATCACTAGCATGCACTTCAAACACATTCTCTCCTGGCTCAATAGGAAGTTTTTTTGCAAAGTAAGTTAAAGAATGGAAGATTGGGGAATTGTCATTAGTATCCTTCAAATTGATTGTAATCTCTATTGATGCTGATTTGGGATTCTTTGCAGAGTCAGTTGCTGTTATGTTAAGTTTGAATGTCTGCGTAACTTCAAAATTGAGAGCTTTATTATTTTTCACGGATATAAGTCCAGTGTTTCTGTTTATTTCAAATGCCTGGTCGATGTTTCCATTGGTTATTTCATATGTAATACTATCAGAGGGGTCATCATCTTTGGCAGTTACTGAAAGAATGTCACCATTGGAATTCTCATCAACTTCTTTGGTTGTCACCAGCGAAGGTAGGAAGTTTGGAGCAAACTTGTTGCTGTTAATAACCTTAACTATCAGTAATTTGTGTGAGTTGAGTGGGGGGGAGCCTCGATCCTGAACAAATACAGTCAAATTGTACAAAGACGTAACTAGATAATCTAAACTGTTGACAACTGTCAAATTTCCGTTGATGGAGTCAATATGGAATTTGTTGTAAGTCTCGGTCAAGTAAAATGTGAACCCTGGGGTGAAGTCATTGTCTTTTGCTATTACATTGCTGATCACATAACCAGGGGATACATTATCTAGTACATCAACCACATCTTTTGGGAACAGGATTTCAGGTGGGTCACTATTTACAGATAGTACGTGGATAATGAGCTGTGTAGAGGTTCTGTGGGCGTTTTTAGTGAGGGTGAGGGTAACATTGTATTTACTCTGATCAAGTTTGTTGTTGATGACAATACAGTTACAACTGCTTCTGTATATGACGATGGTGTCCGAGAGTGTCACTGTTGCCCGAGATATATTAAAGTAAGGGTCACCCAGGAGACATGGCGAAAGCTGAAAATATAGAAAAACATAAAATAATTGTAGAGAATATTAAAGCAAGTAAGAAAAGAATATATTTGATACAGACATGGTTGTATGGTTATGTTAAGGAGTTCAGCTTGCAATCACATTGTGTTAGATGGAATCCCACAGTGTGGCACCTTCAGCAGGTTAACCAATTCCTTGTCAGTGAAATTTTATAGAGAGAAGCTCTGTAGAAGCTCTTTGTACACACACACACACACACACACACATATATATACTGACAATATATATGAAGTATGTATCATAATGATGATGATGATAATATATATATAAATATGTATATATCATCATCATCATCACCGTTTTACGTCCGTTCTTCCACGCTAGCAGGGATTAGACGGGTTGTCCTGTTGTGGGCAGTGTCCGGTCGACTGACCTTGTCTTTCTCATACGCGAACTGATTCTGGTTTGATTTCTACAGCTGGATGCCCTTCCTAACACCAACCTCATTTACAGTGAGTGCTGGGTGCTTTTTTTACCGTGGCACCTACATGTCCACTTTACAGTGTGGGCTGAGTGCTTTTTTTGCCATGCCACCTCCACGACCACTTTGCAGTGGGAGGGTGTGGGGGCATATTGTCTATATGCTTCAGCTTCGGCTTGTACCCGTGGGAAGTCGGGTCTTCTATATTGCTGCGTGACGCCAGAGGTCACGGTCCTGTGTCATCGCCTTTGAGAGGTGTAATTGGGCAAGATCAGCTTTTATCACCTCATCCCAGGTCTTCTTGGGTCTCCCCACTCCACGGCTTCCATCAACTTCTAGTGCTCTGCACCTTTTTATGCAGCTGTCATCCTTCATATACACCACATGTCCATACCAACGCAACCTCCTCTCCTGCACGTAGCATTTGATTCCTCTTATCCTCAGTCTCTCTCCCAATTCGTTTATGCTTTGCCGTTCACATATATTACTATTACACATCCATCGGAGCATGCAAACTTCATTCTTTCTAATCTACGCAAGTCTTCTACAGACAGTGCCCAGGTCTCACTACCATGTAACATTGCTGTTTGTATACATGCATCATACAGTCTGCCTTTCATTTTGAGGGAAAAGCCTTTTGCAGCTAGCAGTGGCAGTAGCTCCCTGAACTTCTTCCATCCCGTTCTTACCCACCTCCGCTGTTAATTCGGTCACGTAGGTAGAAAAAGCTGTCTGCTCTTTCTACAGAGCCCTCCCAGAGTTTGAGAGTGCTTGTTTCCTGTGGCCGTTTGCTACATGTAAAGCCTACATTCTTAACTAAACTTCCTGAGATCCCACTACATCTCTTGTGTACCCATAGTTTACATTTGGGGCAGAGGATGGAATTCCTACCTACAGCTTTCCTACACACTGAGCAAGGCCATTTCCTTGAGGGGATTTGGGTTCTGTTTTCTCGTCTACTTACAAGGACATTAGTCTTTGTCAGGTTGACTTGGAGACCCTTTCTTTCTAGTCCCTGCTTCCATGTTCCATATATATATATATATATATATATATATATATATATATATATGTATATCATCAGTGTACAAATATGTATGTGCGTATGTGAAAAATAAACAGAAAAAATATAACAGACAATGAAGTACAATAAAGTTATATATTAGTTTCACACTTAATATAGTAGGAAAAGTTTTAACGTTTCGGACACTAGTCCTTCATCATAAAATAGAAAGAGAGAGAGGAGAGTATACTGAGGCAGAAAAAAAAATTTCTTAGAGAAAAAGCAGGTCTGTTCATTTCACAATCCCTTGGCAAAATGTATATAAATATATATGTATGTATGTATGTAAAAAATATATATATATATGTATGTATGTATGCATAAATATATATATGTATGTATGTATAAATATATATATGTATGTATGTATAAATATATATATGTATGTATGTATGTATAAATATATATATGTATGTATGTATGTATAAATATATATATGTATGTATAAATATATATATGTATGTATGTAAAAATATGTATGTATGTATGTATAAATATATATATTTATGTATGTATGTATGTATAAATATATATATGTATGTATGTATGTATGTATAAATATATATATATGTGTGTGTATGTATGCATAAATATATATATGTATGTATGTATGTAAAAATATGTATGTATGTAAGTATAAATATATATGTATGTATGTATGTAAAAATATGTATGTATGTATGTATAAATATATATATTTATGTATGTATGTATGTATAAATATATATATGTATGTATGTATGTATGTATAAATATATATATATGTGTGTGTATGTATGCATAAATATATAAATATATATATGTATGTAAAAATATGTATGTATGTATGTATAAATATATATGTATGTATGTATGTAAAAATATGTATGTATGTATGTATAAATATATATATTTATGTATGTATGTATGTATAAATATATATATGTATGTATGTATGTATGTATAAATATATATATATGTGTGTGTATGTATGCATAAATATATAAATATATATATGTATGTATGTATGTAAAAATATGTATGTATGTATGTATAAATATATATATGTATGTATGTAAAAATATGTATGTATGAATGTATAAATATATATATGTATGTATGTATGTAAAAATATGTATGTATGTATAAATATATATATATATGTGTGTGTATGTATGCATAAATATATAAATATATATATGTATGTATGTAAAAATATGTATGTATGTATAAATATATATATGTATGTATGTAAAAATATGTATGTATGTATAAATATATATATGTATGTATGTATGTATGTATAAATATATATATATGTGTGTGTATGTATGCATAAATATATAAATATATATATGTATGTATGTATGTATAAATATATATATGTATGTATGTATGTAAAAATATGTATGTATGTATGTATAAATATATATATTTATGTATGTATGTATGTATGTATGTATGTATGTATGTAAGTATAAATATATATATATATATGTGTGTGTATGTATGCATAAATATATAAATATATATATGTATGTATGTATGTAAAAATATGTATGTATGTATGTATAAATATATATATTTATGTATGTATGTATGTATAAATATATATATGTGTGTATGTATGCATAAATATATAAATATATATATGTATGTATGTATGTAAAAATATGTATGTATGTATGTATGTATAAATATATATATATGTATGTATGTAAAAATATGTATGTATGTATGTATAAATATATATATGTATGTATGTAAAAATATGTATGTATGTATAAATGTATGTATGTATGTATAAATATATATATATGTGTGTGTATGTATGCATAAATATATAAATATATATATGTATGTATGGATGCATAAATATATAAATATATATATGTATGTATGTATGTTTTTCATCCTCAGTGTATACTGATTAATGTTCAGAGCCATCCTCAGCATTCTCGTGTAGCACCCATCCACCATCTGAGTGAGTCTCTTGGTCAGTGTCCAAGTCTCAGACCCATACAGCAGCACAGACTCCACTACAGCAATGAAGAGGCGGATTTTCAGGTCTCTACGAAGGTCCGACTTCCACACACATCCCAAAAGTCAGCTCAAAAGTGACACAGAGGAGACTGAGGTTGGCTGGACATGCTCACCGACATCCAGAGTTGACATTGCACTCAGTGCTCCTTTGGGAGCCCCTACATGGACACACTAGAAGAGGAAGACCAAGGTAAACATATGTTGATGCCCTAAGGACAGACACTGGTCTGTTGGAGATGCAGGATATGGCAGCGATAATGAGGGACAGAGACCGCTGGAGAGAACTCGTCCATGGATCTCGGGAATTTTACCCGCCTTAGATAGAGAGAGAGATGTATGTATGTAAAAATATGTATGTATGTATGTATAAATATATATATGTACGTATGTATGTAAAAATATGTATGTATGTATAAATATATATATGTATGTATGTAAAAATATGTATGTATGTATGTATAAATATATATATGTATGTATGTAAAAATATGTATGTATGTATGTATGTATAAATATATATATGTATGTATGTATGTATAAATATATATATATATATGTGTGTGTATGTATGCATAAATATATAAATATATATATGTATGTATGTATGTAAAAATATGTATGTATGTATGTATAAATATATATATGTATGTATGTAAAAATACGTATGTATGTATGTATAAATATATATATGTATGTATGTAAAAATATGTATGTATGAATGTATAAATATATATATGTATGTATGTATGTAAAAATATGTATGTATGTATAAATATATATATGTATGTATGTATGTAAAAATATGTATGTATGTATGTATAAATATATATATATATGTGTGTGTATGTATGCATAAATATATATATATATATATATGTATGTATGTATGTAAAAATATGTATGTATGTATGTATAAATATATGTATGTATGTAAAAATATGTATGTATGTATAAATATATATATATATATGTGTGTGTATGTATGCATAAATATATATATGTATGTATGTAAAAATATGTATGTATGTATAAATATATATATGTATGTATGTATGTAAAAATATGTATGTATGTATGTATAAATATATATATTTATGTATGTATGTATGTATGTATAAATATATATATATGTGTGTGTATGTATGCATAAATATATAAATATATATATGTATGTATGTATGTATAAATATATATATGTATATATATAGATTAGCAGGAGGGCTCAAACGACATGCAAAAGTGCATGACCTCTAGCCATAGACAGCTATTCCCAGTGAATGTTTTGGTTGCCAAATCTGTTTTAGACATTTTAGATCATTGGCTGGACTGACACCAACTAACACCAACCTCATTTACAGTGAGTGCTGGGTGCTTATTTGCCATGGCACCTCCACAACCACTTTGCAGTGGAATGATAGGGACCCTAGTCCTATCATCTCATTTCTACAGCTGAGTAAACTGGAACAATATGAAATAAAGTGTCTTGCTCAAGGAAACAACACATCACCCGGTCTGAGAATTGAACTCACAACCTTTCGATTGCAAGGCCAATGCTCTAACCACTAAGCCATGTGCCTCCTATATATATATATTTTTCTTTTGCCAGTTAAACTTTTGTCTTTCTTGAGGAGATTTTTCAAATATTTCACTATGTTTTAAATTGCCTTGTCTGACGAACGAATGCGGACGTTTCTTGTATTCGTCTTATTCGGTAATTATATTGTATTGTTTATTATACATTTTATGGTGGATAGCTTCCGGTACCTAGGAGATCAGATTAGCATGGGAGGAGGGTGTTCCGAGGCCATAGTATCTAGAATAAGGACGGGTTGGAAGAAGTTTAGGGAGCTGCTTCCTCTGTTGACGAAGAAGGGTTTCTCCCTGCGTACGAAAGGCCGGTTGTATGATGCCTGTGTGAGGAGCGCGATGCTGCATGGTAGTGAGACATGGGCAGCTACCGCAGAAGATATGCGACGGCTGGAGAGAAATGAGGCAAGCATGCTCCGTTGGATGTGCAGTGTAAATGTGCGTGAACGACCCAGCATAAATGTGTTGAGAGAGAAACTGTGTCTGAGAGGGATAGAATGTAGTGTACGGGAGAGGAGACTGAGGTGGTATGGACATGTGATGCGCATGGAGGATGACCGATGGGTGAAGAAGTGCCAGGAAATGCCAGTTGAAGGAAGACGTGGTAGAGGTAGACCACGAAAAACATGGGCGGAGGTGGTGAGAACAGACCTCAGATCATTGAAGCTCACGGTGGAGATGACGAGGGACCGTGACGAGTGGAGAGATGCTGTGCTGAATAAGACCCGTCCCACCCTTGCAAGCAGGGAAAAGCGGACGTAAAATGATGATGATGATGATGATGATACATATATACACACATGTGCATGTGTTTACAAATTAGACAAGAGAAAACTTCTTACTTGGAATATATCAGTCCCATGTGTGATATTTCGATTCACAAACAAATTATAATGGCTTTCAACAAACTTGGGAGATTTTATCACTTCCAGCACCAACATGGCAGCATTTGTGTATTTTACTGCAGAGGATTAGACAGAAGAAAAAACAAGAAAAATATAATTATTGATTTACAAGAGTGTGTGGTGAGTTGTTCAGAGAATAGGTATACAGACCTCACTTGACTGAAGTGTAACCCATCAAATCAGACTAAGAAATTAATGTTTCCATTGCTGATACTGTCTACTAGTTGTGAAATAAAGTGTCTTACTCAAGGACATAATGTGTTGCCTGGTCCGGGAATCAAACTCACAACCTCATGATTGTGAATCCAATCCCCTAACTACTAAGCCACATGCCTTCAAATGTAGTAGTAGTAATAGTAGTAGTAGTAGTAGTAGTACCTTTTGTAGTAGTAGTAGTTGGTTAACATGAGGAGAGGTTAAGAAGTTTTTTTTTTTTACAGTCATATGGCTTAGAGTTCCATATCATTATCGTTATCATCATTTTACGTCCACTTTTCCCTGCTTGCAAGGGTGGGATGGATTCTAGTCAGCACAGCATCTTTCCACTCCACTTGTCACGGTCCTTCATCATCTCCTCGGTGAGTTTCAGCGATCTGAGGTCTGCTCTCACCACCTCCGCCCATGTTTTTCGTGGTCTACCTCTACTGCATCTTCCCTCTACTGGGATTTCTTGGCACTTCTTTACCCAGCGGTCATCCTCCATGTACATCACATGTCCATACCATCTCAGTCTTCTCTCCTGCACACCACAACTTATCCCTCTTACACACAGTTTCTGTCTCAACACATTCATGCTGGGTCGTTCACGCACATTGACATTGCACATCCAACGGAGCATACTTGCTTCATTTCTCTCTAGCCATCGCATATCCTCTGCAGTTGCTGCCCATGTCTTACTACCATGCAGCATCGCGCATCTCACACAGACATCATATAACCGTCCTTTCGTATGCAGGGAGAAACCCTTCTTTGTTAACAGAGGAAGCAGCTCCCTAAACTTCTTCCAACCTGTCCTTATTCTAGATACTATGGCCTCGGAACACCCCCTCCCATGTTAATCTGATCACCTAGGTACTGGAAGCTATCAACCACTTCTATAGAACCCCCCTGCATTGGAAAAATGTGTCTATCACTGCGATTACTACTGCATACGTAGTTTTCCCTACTTGTTATTTTGCCTGCTATCCCACTACATCTCTTGTGTAACCAAGATCTGTATTGCATACATTTTATGGAATTTATGCCAGTTCCTTTCATACATATCAAACAGGGCCATTTCCACGATGGAATCAGAGTTTTGTCCTCTCTTCTACTTATCAACACTTTTGTCTTAGCTAGGTTCACTCTCAGTCCTCTTGCTTCCAACTGCTGTTTCCATAGTCAGAATTTATTCTCTAGCTTCTCTACTGATTCTGCTATAAGAACCAGATTGTCAGCATAGAGAAGTTCCCATGGGCAGCCAGTCTTAAACTCCTCTGTTATGGCTTGGAGGACTATAATGAGTGGGCTGAGGACCGAACCCTGATGTACACCTACTTGTATCTGGAATTTCTCACTAAACTTCATTCCTAATCTCACTTTACTGACAGCACCCCTGTACATAGCTTGCACTGTCCTCACAAGCCATTCCTCTACACCTAGTTTCCTTAGGGACCACCAGATAACAGATCAGGGTACCCTATCAAAGGCCTTCTCTAGGTCAACAAAGGCTAAGGATTGTGGCTTATTCTTCTCTAAGAACCTCTCTTGCAATTGTCTCACCAAGAAGAGAGCATCTGTTGTACTTTTCCGAGGCACAAAACCAAACTGCATCTCATCTAGTTTGACCCTTTCTCTAATTAGTTGCGCTAATATTCTCTCTGTCACTTTCATAACCTGATCCATCAGTTTTATACCCCTATAATTGCTCTTCTCCAGAGCATCCCCTTTACCTTTGTAGCAATTTATGAGAATACTGCTGCACCAGTCTTTGGGTATGACACCACTATATATAGCCTGATTGATGATGCGTGCAACCAGTTATTGCCTACGTCCCCTGATGCCTTCAGCATCTCAGCAACTATCCCCGATGGTCCAGTAGCCTTGCCATTTTTCATTTCCTTAATCGCCTCTTGGACCCTATATTTGTCAATCTCAATAGCTGGTCCCTCTGTCAGATCTACCAAGGGTAATTTCTCTCTCTTCCATGCGTTCTCCACATTCATCAGTCTCTCATAATGACATTTCCAGGCCTCCTTTTTCTGATCATTCGTGACACTAAGTACACTGGCATCATCCCGGACACATTTATCTCCAACAACATCCTGATTTGCATTGACACACTGCCTTGCAATGTGGAAGACGCACGCCTCTGATCTTCCCGTCGCAGAACATTGGCAAACCTCCTACTCTCAGCCTCCCTGCGTGCTAAGTACACCTGACGTCTAGCTTCTCTCTTAGTGGCTGTATATTCTTCCCTACTCCCACCATTTTTCCAAGCCTTCCCTGCCAGTATTTTGTCTCTAATGGCCCTATCTACCGTGCTGTTCCACCACCAGCTCACTTTCTGTCTGGTTGTAGCTCTGCTCCAGCCACAAGTTTCTTCAGTAGCCTGCAGTAAGTTGTCACGCAAGAAATATATATATATGTATCAACAGTCAATCGACAAGATTCCAGAACTCGTCAAATCGGACCAAGGAAACAATGTTTCCATTGGTCTTTTCAACTGCCAATACTATATACTGGTCGCAACTCCAGGTAGAAGGAGCAACGTGAAATAAAGTGTCTTGCTCAAGGACATAACGCATTGTGAGGTCCGGAAATCAAACTTACAACCTCACGATTGCGAATCCAATTCTCTGACCACTCAGCCATGTGCTGAAGTTCATTTAGATGCAGTTGTTTAATTAAACAACTGCATCTAAATAAACTTTTGACTTTTGATGATGCTTTCTCACTTAGATTGTTAAAGCACAACATATAAACTTTTAGTAAACCATACATTTTCTGGTGAGGTGTACCTTATTAGTTGAGGACTCCTTTTAATTCATTGCTTGAAATTCTTTCTGTATATATTGATGTTGTCACCATTTCTATAATTGATCTATATGTAAGCTGATAACTTATGAAAGTAAACTCTGATGATCCTGTCTGTGTTTGTGCATATATATATATATATATACGCCAGACAGTCCACGCTGTAATGTGGCCGTGTAGGCAACACGGTAAAAACCTCCCAGCCCCACACTGTAAATGTGGTTGGTGTTAGGAAGGGCATCCAACTGTAGAAAACCCGCCAGACAGTCCTATGCGAGCAAGACAACCACTCTTGCCTCAAGTGGGAAAACCCCCGTCCAAACCCATGCAAGCGTGGAACACGGACGCTAAACCTGATGATGATGATGATGATGATATGTATATATGTATAATAATAATAATGATGATAATAATAATAACAATAATGCTTTCTTTATTAACCACAAGGGTTTACATAAAGTAGACATTAAGGACAGTACAGGACGGTACAAATGGGCATTTCTGCATGTAAAAAACAAGAAACAGAGGATGTAATAATAGAACAATGAAAAAATTCCCCAATAGGGGGGAGACTTCCGAGGGACATTCGTGGAGAAAGCCCATTAAAAGGCCACAGTGACCCTGTTTTCCACCTTTAATTTACAGACATATACTCAGAGTAGGCCCATTCACTCGGGCCATTCTTGCGTCTCTCACCCATCTTTCAACAAAATGCTGAGAAGAGAGCACTTCCCTTTCTACCCTGATTTTCCTTTTCAAATGAAATTTGAAAAGGTTAATCAGGGAATTACAGGGCATCACAATAATAACAATAATGATAATAATAATAACTTGTTACCGGATGAACAGAAAAGATGCCGAAAGAAGTCCCGTGGTACAAAAGACCAGTTACTTATTGATAAGATGGTAATAAGGGATTGCAAGAGGAGGCATACTGGTCTTGCCATGGGATGGATAGACTACAAAAAGGCATTCGACATGGTACCTCATTCTTGGATAACCAAAAGCCTAGAGATCTTCAAGGTGGCCAGACAACATCAGACAGCTATTAAGTAAAAGTATAAAGTCCTGGAAAACAGAGTTAACATCGGGTGGAGAATCCCCGGGAGGCGTGAAGATCAAGAGAGGTATCTTCCAGGGAGATAGTTTGTCCCCTCTGCTGTTTGTCCTTGCCTTAATACCCCTGACCATTATATTACGAAAAGTGAGAGCAGGATACAAGTTGGGAAAAGAAGAGCTTACCATCAACCACCTCCTCTTCATGGACGATCTTAAACTCTTTGAGAAGAGTGAGAAGGAGTTGAATGTACTTGTTGACACTGTCCGTATTTTCAGCAATGATATATGGATGGAATTTGGTATTAATAAGTGTGGAGTCCTAGTGATGAAGAGGGGTAAATTGAGCAGAAGCAACGGAATCCAGGTACCAACAGGTGAGATGATAAAGGAAATTGACACTGAAGAAGGATACAAATATTTGGGTGTTCTGGAGGCAGATGACATCAAGAACAAAAAAATGAAGGAATTGATAAGATCTGAGTACATTCGGAGAGTAAGGAGCGTATTAAAGTCACATCTGAACAGTAGGAATGCCATAAGTGCAGTAAATTCCCGAGCTGTGTCTATTATTAGGTACAGTGCGGGAATTCTGAAATAGAATGTTACTGAACAAAAAGAAATGGATAGGAAGACTAGGAAGCTATTGACTATCTACAACATGTTACACAAGATGTCGATAGACTCTACTTAAAGAGATCTGAAGGTGGAAGAGGTCTTATCAGCATAGAGGACTGTGTTCAGATGGATAAAAACAACCTGCACAAATACGTGACTGACAGTAGGGAGCCAATGCTCAAAATTGTACTGAAGGAGAAGACAATAGACCAGGGCGATGTCCAAAGAGGAAATAACAACAAGGAGGAAGAGTGACCTTCATGAAAAATCCCTTCATAGTACCTTCTTTAAGAAAACTGAATTTAGAGATCCACAGACATGGAACTGGTTAAAAAGAGGAGAACTTAAAAAGGCTACAGAAGGAATGCTTATGGCTGCGCAAGAGCAGGCCCTCAGAACGAAGTGGGTGAAACACCATATTTACAAGGAGGAGGCTAGCCCACTGTGTAGGATCTGTGGAGAGAGAGGGGAGACTGTGGCTCACATTGTATCCGAGTGTAAACACCTAGCCCAGACTCACTATAAAGGCTGGAGATAGGATGTGATGGACAGGGTGATCCACTGGCACCTATGCAAAGTAAACAATTTACCACATTCTGAGAAGTGGTATGAGCATAAGCCAGAGCCGGTGATAGAAAACGATCAGGTGAAGGTGCTATGGGATTTTAGGATACAGATGGACAAGAAATTAGAACACAATAGGCCTGACCTGGTGGTTTTGGACAAGGAAAAAAGATTGTGCCTGATAGTAGATGTAGCCTGCCCCTTCGACACGAGAGTGCAAGAGAAGGAGAGGGAGAAAATTAACCGATACCAGGATTTAAAGTGGGAGTTAAAAAGGATTTGGAACTGCCATGAAGTCAAGGTCGCCCCGATTGTCATAGGGACACTAGGTACTATCTCAAAGAGTTTCCAAGGATGGTTAAAGAAAATTAGTCCAGCCCCACTTTTTGAAACACTTCAAAAGCATGCTTGGCCAGGCCGGTTCCCCTTTTCTCTCTCTCTCGTCTACGATTTCACAGAACTTATGTTTACCGAATTCACGGACTAAACTCCTTCTTCCTCCCGTTTGACCTGTGCGGAATTCCTTCCTTGCTCACATTTCAACCAGGTTTGATGGTCTTTATTCTCTCTCGTTCACGATTTCACCGAACTTATATTCATGGAAATTTTTGGACTTGACTCGCTCTTCCTCACTTTTCGTTGCTTCACCATCTTTGTTTGTTTACACTCTCGCTGTTCCCTTTATTTACATGTCCCAATGACTTTCTTTAGCCGTTGCTCGCACCAACCGGAGGTATATGGTCTTTAAAGCGAAGAAATACCAATGATGGTTGGAAGATCACTGATGAAGGACCACTTTATTCATATGTAACCCATTTGCAACACGTTTATTCTCATATATATATATATATATATATAGGAAAAAGTATTACCCACTCTACTACCCTAAGTATTGAGTACTCTGGTGCGTTATGGTCCATCTGGTTCCTTACCACAATTCCTTTGTTATATATATATATATATATATATATATATATATATATATATATATATATATATATATAGAGAGAGAGAGAGAGAGAGTGAAGGCGTTTATATTTAGTGAAGGCGTGTGGCTGAGTGCTTAGAGAACTGGATTCACAATCTTGAGGTTGTGAGTTTGATTCCTGGACCGGCCGATGCGTTATGCCCTTGAGCAAGACACTTTATTTCATGTTGCTCCTTCTACCTGGAGTTGCGACTGATAGATAGTACTAGCAACTGGAAAGACCGACAAAAACGTTGTTTCCTCGGTCCGATTTGACAAAAGTCGGTCGTTATGTTTATGTATTTGTTTTGCAAGATCCTTGATGTCAAATCATGTTAAGACAAATATTATTATGCTTGGGGGATGATCATGTTGCCAATAAAAACACACTCACTGTTTGATTTTTACTTCAGCTTTATTATTAGTTATTTGTTATTTTGTTAAACTTCTTTTGTCACACATTCTGTAACCTCCTCAATGTTTATCACTGTCTCCTCTTTTTTTTGTTTATTCCATTTCTGTGATACATTTCACAGTTTGTACATATGTTTGCGTCAGCATCTGTGTGTGTGTGTCTTGTGTGTAAGTGTGTGTGTGTGTGTCTGTTTATACAGGTATACAGGTACTGGTGTACAGGTATACAGGTGTACTGGCGTACATGTGTACTGGTGTACAGGTGTGCAGGTGTACTGGTGTACTGGTGTACTGGTGTACTGGTGTACAGTTGTACTGGTGTACAGGTATACAGGTGTACTGGTGTACAGGTGTACACCTGTACAGGTGTACATGTGTACAGGTATAAAGGTGTACTGGTGTACAGGTGTACTGGTGTACAGGTGTACAGGTGTACTGGTGTACAGGTGTACTGGTGTACAGGTGTACAGGTGTACTGGTGTACAGGTGTACTGGTGTACTGGTGTACAGGTATACTGGTGTACAGGTATACTGGTGTACAGGTGTACTGGTGTACAGGTGTACTGGTGTACTGGTGTACAGGTGTACAGGTGTACAGGTATACTGGTGTACAGGTATACTGGTGTACAGGTATACTGGTGTACAGGTGTACTGGTGTACAGGTGTACAGGTGTACTGGTGTACAGGTATACTGGTGTACAGGTATACTGGTGTACAGGTGTACTGGTGTACTGGTGTACAGGTGTACTGGTGTACAGGTGTACAGGTATACTGGTGTACAGGTATACTGGTGTACAGGTATACTGGTGTACAGGTGTACTGGTGTACTGGTGTACAGGTATACTGGTGTACAGGTATACTGGTGTACAGGTGTACTGGTGTACAGGTGTACAGGTATACTGGTGTACAGGTATACTGGTGTACAGGTATACTGGTGTACAGGTGTACTGGTGTACAGGTGTACTGGTGTACAGGTATACTGGTGTACAGGTATACTGGTGTACAGGTGTACTGGTGTACAGGTGTACAGGTGTACTGGTGTACAGGTATACTGGTGTACAGGTATACTGGTGTACAGGTGTACTGGTGTACAGGTGTACTGGTGTACAGGTATACTGGTGTACAGGTATACTGGTGTACAGGTGTACTGGTGTACTGGTGTACTGGTGTACTGGTGTACAGGTGTACAGGTGTACTGGTGTACAGGTATACTGGTGTACTGGTGTACAGGTGTACTGGTGTACAGGTGTACAGGTATACTGGTGTACAGGTATACTGGTGTACAGGTGTACTGGTGTACAGGTGTACTGGTGTACAGGTATACTGGTGTACAGGTATACAGGTGTACTGGTGTACAGGTATACTGGTGTACAGTTGTACAGGTGTACTGGTGTACAGGTGTACTGGTGTACAGGTGTACTGGTGTACAGGTATACTGGTGTACAGGTTTACTGGTGTACAGGTGTACTGGTGTACAGGTGTACAGGTATACTGGTGTACAGGTGTACTGGTGTACAGGTGTACTGGTGTACAGGTGTACAGGTATACAGGTGTACAGGTGTACAGGTGTACAGGTGTACTGGTGTACAGGTGTACTGGTATACAGGTGTACTGGTGTACTGGTATACAGGTGTACAGGTGTACTGGTATACAGGTGTACAGGTGTACTGGTGTACAGGTGTACAGGTATACTGGTGTACAGGTATACAGGTATACAGGTGTACAGGTGTACAGGTATACTGGTGTACAGGTATACAGGTATACAGGTGTACTGGTGTACAGGTGTACTGGTGTACTGGTATACAGGTGTACAGGTGTACAGGTGTACTGGTGTACTGCTATACAGGTGTACTGGTGTACAGGTGTACTGGTGTACAGGTGTACTGGTGTACTGGTGTACAGGTGTACAGGTGTACTGGTGTACAGGTGTACTGGTGTACAGGTATACAGGTGTACAGGTATACTGGTGTACTGGTGTACAGGTGTACAGGTATACTGGTGTACAGGTATACTGGTGTACAGGTATACAGGTGTACAGGTGTACAGGTATACTGGTGTACAGGTATACTGGTGTACAGGTGTACTGGTATACAGGTGTACTGGTGTACTGGTGTACAGGTATAAAGGTATACTGGTGTACAGGTATACAGGTGTACAGGTGTACAGGTATACAGGTGTACATGTGTACAGGTGTACATGTGTACAGGTATAAAGGTGTACTGGTGTACTGGTGTACAGGTATACAGGTGTACAGGTGTACAGGTGTACTGGTATACAGGTATACAGGTGTACATGTGTACAGGTGTACATGTGTACAGGTATAAAGGTGTACTGGTGTACAGGTGTACAGGTGTACAGGTGTACAGGTATACAGGTGTACACCTGTACAGGTGTACATGTGTACAGGTATAAAGGTGTACTGGTGTACAGGTGTACAGGTATACAGGTGTACAGGTGTACAGGTATACAGGTGTACTGGTATACAGGTGTACAGGTATACAGGTGTACAGGTATACAGGTGTACAGGTGTACAGGGGTACAGGTGTACAGGTGTACAGGTGTACAGGTGTACACCTGTACAGGTGTACATGTGTACAGGTATAAAGGTGTACTGGTGTCAGTATTTCATTGTTAGAGAACCTGGGTGGAAAAGAAAATTTTGAGCAAATGTCAGAACTTACTGTTGTGAACAATAACCAAGACAGAAATAAATCTGTCTTTTATTTGTTCAGCTGTGTAGCTTCTGTTCACAGTTATCTTCCCAAGGTAATCAATCACAAAACGATTGTCATCAAATATTTTATACGTAAGAGGGCTCAATTTATCAGGATTTGTTGCTTTCACCTAATAAGGGTAAAAATAGTTCAGAAAAATAACGGAATATTCTAAGTAAAACATTGAGGAAGGGGAAGCTTTATTATACTGGCCCCAGTATATATTAAAAAGTTTAGATGTATTTTTAAATTTAGTTTTAAATATATTTTTAAAAAAATAATTTTTGGAGATATGTTTTAAAATTAATATTTGAATTGCATGCCTTCTCTTATTAACTTTATTCATTTTTTTAACTACTTATGATATATGTTTTTCACTGTACTTGATTTATCTGTAACAACATGTTTTATAATTTTTTAAATTTTTTATTGCTTTTATCTGCTCCTAAATTTATTGTATTTATTTGCTCCTATTCTCCATATGTTTCTTCCACCTCTGTCATCTTATAGAAATGTTGATATTTATGCTTATCTAGCCTCCCATATTATGTAAGCCCCTAATGTTCTTGTGACAAAGTTTTGATATTATATTTGTGTTTGACCTTTGTTATCTATTCTGATGAATCCAGCCTTGTGTTAGGATGAAACAATTGTAAGTGATTAAATGTTTTAAACAACACTCTTTGATTGTCATTTGTCATTGAGCTATTTTCATACTTGTAATTGGATAATATTTATCATTACCCACATTATATATTTATATATAACTATATATATATACATAAACATATATAAATACATATATAGATGCAAGAATTTACCGTAGCCAGAAATGCATTTGGTTTGATGTCTGTGTCGAGAATCTCTTTCAAGACCTTTCTGTTTTTGAAGTGTGGTTCCATATCGTTAACATTACTAACAGTTACAGTGACCTCTTTGGTATCGTTAACGGTTCCGTCACTAACGACCACATTAAAGCTAAACAGATCGTTAGGAGTAGGATTCTGTTCAAAGTCAAAGAATCTGTTAGTGTAAAGGTCACCAGTTGAAGAATTCATGAAAAAATCTGCAAATATAAATCAGATATCATTTTATGACCCTCTTTATACCCAATGCTGACAGGGTAAACAGGGCTAAAATAACAATTAGGAAAAATAAACACATGCTGAGGGCATCAGCAGAAGAGACACCATTTTATTCAAATTCTTCTTCTTTGCCCAGAGATGTTCAAGGGGTCAGAGTTCTCAGACATTCCAGAAAGTCCCATCAAAAGCAATTAATTGGGCTGGATTCCCCAAGCAAACCCAACCGAGCTGGGTTCCTGGGTTTCATGGTCTGTCCCTAGGTTTTATACCAGTTGTCTTCCCCTGTAAAATTTGCCCAGAGATTTTTTCCCTTAGACATTCTAACCACATGTCTTTAATACTGGAGCTATGATCTATGGATGGGAAGGAGAAGTGGTTTTATCTGGAGTGACTCTCTGGTCTTTGAGTTAAGAACCCTATCAAGTAACATGGTTTTATCTGGTGTGACTCTCTGGTCTTTGAGTTAAGAACCCTATCAAGTAACATGGTTTTACCTGGAGTGACTCTCTGGTCTTTGAGTTAAGAACCCTATCAAGTAACATGGTTTTACCTGGAGTGACTCTCTGGTCTCTGAGAACCCTATCAAGTAACATTACTCCAAAGATCCTTCAGCTGCTTGTATTCATGATCGTATTGTTTCTTAACCCTTTAGCATTCAAACCGGCCATATCCGGCCAGAAATGTCTCTTTCTGTTCAAACCAGTTGAAACTGGCCACTTATACTGATGTTAAGGTATTGTTCTCAAAATAAATAATATCAAAATCTCATAGATTCGATATTATGTGAGATAATTATGTAAGATAAATTGTTTACTACAAAAATACAATAGTCTATATAGAGTATTGTGAATGCTAAAGGGTTAAATATATTTGTCATTCTAAAACAAATATTTTTGCAGACTTTATATATAAGGGTTGGGAGGACCCATCAGTCATGTCAACGACATGACACCCTCCCTAGTGTTGGTGATTACCATGACACCCTCCCCAGTGTTGGTGATCTACATGACACCCTTCCCAGTATTGGTGATTATCATGACACCCTCTCCAGTGTTGGTAATCTACATGACACCCTCCCCAGTGTTGGTGATTACCATGACACCCTCCCCAGTGTTGGTATTCAACATGACACCCTCCCCAGTGTTGGTGATCTACATGACACCCTTCCCAGTATTGGTGATTATCATGACACCCTCCCCAGTGTTGGTGATCTACATGACACCCTCCCCAGTGTTGGTAATCTACATGACACCCTTCCCAGTATTGGTGATTACCATGACACCCTCCCCAGTGTTGGTGATCTATGACACCCTCCCCAGTGTTGGTGATATACATGACACCCTCCCCAGTGTTGGTGATCTACATGACACCCTCCCCAGTGTTGGTGATCTACATGACACCCTCCCCAGTGTTGGTGATCTACATGACACCCTCCCCAGTGTTGGTGATCTACATGACACCCTCCCCAGTGTTGGTGATCTACATGACACCCTCCCCAGTGTTGGTGATCTACATGACACCCTCCCCAGTGTAGGTGATATACATGACACCCTCCCCAGTGTTGGTGATCTACATGACACCCTCCCCAGTATTGGTGATTATCATGACACCCTCCCCAGTGTTGGTGATCTATGACACCCTCCCCAGTGTTGGTAATCTACATGACACCCTTCCCAGTATTGGTGATTACCATGACACCCTCCCCAGTGTAGGTGATCTACATGACACCCTCCCCAGTGTTGGTGATCTGACACCCTCCCTAGTGTTGGTGATATATGACACCCTCCCCAGTGTTGGTGATCTATGATACCCTCCCCAGTGTTGGTAATCTACATGACACCCTTCCCAGTGTTGGTGATTACCATGACACCCTCCCCAGTGTAGGTGATCTACATGACACCCTCCCCAGTGTTGGTGATCTGACACCCTCCCTAGTGTTGGTGATCTACATGACACCCTCCCCAGTACATGTGAAGTGGTTGGTGATATGAAGGGCATCCAGCCATGGAAAGCTTACCAAACAAAGGGTTGGGAGGACCCTTCAGTTGTGTCAATGACATGACAACTTCTCCTCTGCACTCACTAGTGTACACCTTTACCTCCCACGTCTTAACAGCCCACCCACATCCTAATAACCCCCTCCTCACCCATGTACCTATATATGCCTCCCTAATCCCCAGTCACACATGACCACTGTAAAGTGGTCATGTAGGTGTCATGACAATAAGCACCCAGCACACACTATGGTTGGCATTAGGAAGGGCATCTAGCCATAGAAACCAAACCAGGAACAGTTCCGTATCAGCAAGGACAACTTGTCTAACCCATGCTAGCGTTGAAAAATGGACGTTAAATGATGATGATATATGAGGGGTAGTATAATGTATAAAGTAGAGCTTCAAAAGGGGCTAATCTGGCTTCTCAGTTGAAATCAATAAACAAGATAACATGTAAGGGCATTGTTTTACTTGGGTCATTTAACATGTATTGCAAAGTATCATTATCAGGATCTGTGGCAACTATATGCCCAATCATCGTCTTCACTGGCAGGTTTTCAACCATCTCAAACTTGAGAGGTCCTTTAATAGTTGGTGCATCATTAACATTTATCACATTAATCACAACCATTGCAGTCCTGTAAGAACAAGAATAAAGAGGTTTTAACTATCAGTTTCAGCATATCACATCCAACATTAACCAGTAAACAAAATAAACACATATTTAGGACCTCAAGAGTAGAAGGGCACTGTTTTATTCAAAATAAATGTATTTGTGCAAGGATTGCAGGAGTTGGTGCAGTAATGTACCAGCTTCAGCATTCAGTTATCAGAAGAAGGAAGGTAGGTGTAAAAGACAACTTCACTGTCTTCCTGGTATTCCTGCCAACCAACCC
This sequence comes from Eledone cirrhosa, assembly GCA_964016885.1. Lineage (NCBI taxonomy): Eukaryota > Metazoa > Mollusca > Cephalopoda > Octopoda > Eledonidae > Eledone > Eledone cirrhosa. The sequence continues at coordinate 9,033,888 of OZ024759.1, read as the reverse complement.
TTACCATGAACCTTGGGTAATGACCAAAAGAATATGATTGCAAATACAAGTGGCCGCAATGTGTTTCCTTCAAAGGGTCTTTGGAGTAACGTTATTCAATAAAGCTCAGAGATGAGAGAGTCACTCTAGGTAGAGCTGCTACTTCTCTGAATTGAGAGATCACAGCTCCAATGATATGGGTGTGTGTCTTAGGAAAGAACCAGTGGACAGATTTTATGGGCAAAACCAGAAGTAGACCCCGAGCAAGATGGTTGAATAACATCCATGAGCTTGGCTGGTCTCTCTTGGGGATCCAACTGGATCAGTTGGAGACGGTTGCTTTTAACAGGACCTCCTGGAAGGAGTGATTGAGGACTCTCCCCCCTGACCCTCTCAGGAATAAGTGGGCCAAGAAGAAGAAGAAGAAGAAGATAGTTTGACATATGAAAGAGTTTACTTGTTTTCTTTATTGTTTCTGGCCTTAACTGGGAAAACATAAGTGTTGACTTTATTGTAATCTAATGAAGATTTTAGTGTCATATTCCCTGTTAATGGTTCCATCGTGAAAGGTACCTGCAAATACACCAATGACATATGACTTGAGGTACACACACACACACACACACATATATATATATATATATATATATATATATATATATATATATATATATATACACACACATAGAACAAACAACCAACCAGTAACATGTAAATAAACAAATAAATAAACAAATATAAACACACACAGACACCCGGATGTAACACATGCGCAAACTAAGCACACAACACACACAAAAACAAGATGGCATAGGACAGAACAAAGGAGAGGCACAAAAACAAAGAAAAGAATCCCCAGTCACTGAAGAGGTCACAGAATGTGTGACGAAAGAACTTTGTCAATATATGAACAATCATCTGGTTGTGGAACCAACCAACCGGAAATTTATAAATTTAATTTATAATAAATTGAGGTGAAAGCAACTGGTGCGTGTGTTTCTTATTGGCAACATGACCCTCCCAAAGTATAACAACATCGGTTTCAACACACGTTTTCAGATAAATAATCTTGCTAAACAAATTCAGAAACAAAATATATATATATATACATATATATATATATATCATCATCATTCATCATCATCATCACCATTTTACGTCCGTTCTTCCACGCTAGCATGGGTTAGACGGGTTGTCCTGTTGTGTGCAGTGTCTGGTCGGCTGACCATGCCTTGCTCATACAGGAACTGGTCTGGCTTGATTTCTACAGCTGGATGCCCTTCCTAACACCAACCTCATTTACAGTGAGTGCTGGGTGCTTTTTCGTGGCGCCTACACGTCCACTTTACAGTGTGGGCTGGGTGCTTTTTTGCCGTGGCACCTCCACGACCACCTTGCGGTGGGGGGGGGGGGCATATTGTTTATATGCTTCAGCATGTACCCATGGGAGGTCGGGTACCCTGTATTACTGCGTGACGCCAGAAGTCACGGTCGTGTGTCATTGACTTTGAGAGGTGTAGTTGGGTAAGGTCGGCTTTTATCACCTCATCCCAAGTCATCTTGGGTCTCCCCACTCCGCGGTTTCCATCAACTTCTAGTGCTCTGCACCTTTTTATGCAGCTGTCATCCTTCATACGCATCACATGTCCATACCAGCGTAACCGCCTCTCCTGCACGCAGCATTTGATTCCTCTTATGCTCAGTCTCTCTCTCAATTCCTTTATGCTTTGTCGTTCACGTATATTACTGTTACACATCCATCGGAGCATGCAGGCTTCGTTTCTCTCTAATCTACGTAAGTCTTCCACCTTCAGCGCCCAGGTCTCACTACCATGCAACATCGCTGTTCGGATACACGCATCATACAGTCTGCCTTTCATTCTGAGGGAGAAGCCTTTTGCAGCTAGCAGTGGTAGTAGTTCCCTAAACTTCTTCCATCCCGTTCTTACCCTAGTTATTGTACTTTCTGAGCACCCACCTCCGTTGCTAATTCGGTCACCTAGGTAGCAGAAGCTGTCTACTGTTTCTACAGGGCCCTCCCAGAGATTGGTGGTACTTGTTTCCTGTGGCTGTTTGCTTGCTGTTTCAGCACAGCTGCTGCATGTGAATCCTAGATCCTTAATTAAGCTTCCTGAGATCCCGCTACATCTCTTGTGTACCCATTGTTTGCATTTGGGGCAGAGAATGGAGTTCCTACCTACACCTTTCCTACATACTGAGCAAGGCCATTTCCCTGAGGGGATCTGGGTTCTGTTTTCTCGTCTACTTACAAGGACCTTAGTCTTTGTCATGTTGACTTTGAGGCCCTTTCTCTCTAGTCCCTGCTTCCAGGTTTGGAATTTATTCTCTAGTTCTACCATAGATTCAGCTATGAGTGCGAGGTCATCAGCATACAGGAGTTCCCATGGGCATCCGGTCTTAAACTCCTCCGTTATTGCCTGCAGGACTATGATGAACAGGAGAGGGCTAAGAACAGAGCCCCGGTGGACCCAACCTGTACGCTAAATTCCTAAATTCCTAAATTCCTTGTATATATATATATACAAGTATATATATATATATATATTGTTATACTTTGGGAGGGTCATGTTGCCAATAAGAAACACACGCACCAGTTGCTTTCACTTCAATTTATTATATATTTATAAATTTATAAATTTACAAATCTACAAACCTATAAATTTCTGGTTGGTTGGTTGGTTCCACAACCAGATAGTTGTTTATATATATAGTCATAGTCCTTTCGTCACACACTCTGTGACCTCTTCAGTGACTGGGGATTCCTTTCTTCTCTTCGTTTCTGTGCCTTTTCTTTCTTCTATCCTACGCCATTTTGTTTCTGTGTCAGAACAAAATGGCATAGGATAGAAGAAAGAAAAGGCACAGAAACGAAGAGAAGAAAGGAATCCCCAGTCACTGAAGAGGTCACAGAGTGTGTGACGAAAGGACTATGACTATATATATAAACAACTATCTGGTTGTGGAACCAACCAACCAACCAGAAATTTATAGGTTTGTAGATTTGTAAATTTATAAATTTATAAATATATAATAAATTGAAGTGAAAGCAACTGGTGCGTGTGTTTCTTATTGGCAACATGACCCTCCCAAAGTATAACAATATCGGTTTCAACACACGATTTCAGATAAAGAATCTTGCTAAACAAATTCAGAAACGAAATATATATATATATATATATATATATATATATATATATATATATATATATACACAAATATATATATATTTATTAAAATAATAGATTAAAGTTTAAGTAAAGAATCGCTGCTTTCACCCTTAACGGGATCTTCTGAAACTAAATAAATCAATCTGTGAACGCAGAAGTAAATATTTCAAAAAACGTTGCAACCGAAGGAAAAGAGGAAGACGATACTTTGGTTCGTGAAGTCGTTCCCTGGCAAAGAACGGAGAAAAAAACGAAGATAATACGTCATTATGTAGAGCGATGCGAACAATTACAAATGTAAAGACAAAACCACGTTTATGGTATAAATGAAGTCGTAGACTAATATTCTATTTAGGAAACCAAATGATTCTCGGCTTCGGAGTTAAGAATAATGTAAATAGGTTAGTTGAACGAAAATGACAGAGGTTATTAAAATCATAAAAGTAATAATTGTTTCTACTTTAGGCACAAGGCCAGCAATTAACCAGTACATTACTGGTACTTTATTTTATCGACCCCGTAAGGATGAAAGGCAAAGTTAACCTCGGCCGGATTTGAACTCAGACTGTAAAGGGACGTAACTATGCATAAAAGTAATAATAATTAAATATATACATGTGTGTGTGTGTATATGTGTGTATATATGTTATCTCGACAGTAGTCGACGAGTGATGATGATGATGATGTATATATGTGTGTGTGTGTGTGTGTGTGTGTGTGTGTGTGTGTGTGTGTGTGTGTATATATATTTGCCTTACCTGCCTCCTATGGTGCATAGTGCATGTATTATTTAATTATTTCTGTGTGCATACACTTGTCTCTGTTTCTCATTTGAAACTCTATGACTCAAAGTCATGGAAAACTAACTCACCTGTCTTCTATAGTGACCAATGCATACCTTCGTTTGTTGCTTTTGTGTACCTTCACATGCCTCAATTTCTTTTTCTCTCTTTTTTAATTATCTTTAATTGCTTTTAACTGCTTTTGTGTGCCTTCACATGCCTCAATTTCTTTTTCTCTCTTTTTTAATTATCTTTGATTGCTTTTAACTGCTTTTGTGTGCCTTCACATGCCTCAATTTCTTTTTCTCTCTTTTTTAATTATCTTTAATTGCTTTTAATTGCTCTTGTGTACCTTCACATGCCTCAGTTTTTTGTGAGAAAATCTGCTTGTATTCTCATATTTTGCTATAATGTTGTCTAACAACCCCATTACACATTCTCTCCATCATTCACATCTCCACTCTCCCTCTTACTATCCTGTACTGTATCTCTACTGTTCTGGTGACTAAGCTTGGTAGAGCTTATATTCAACACTATATTTTTGTTTATAACGCTCTGATGATTCCTGCCCCACAGTATGGATGAGACATTGTCAGCGAATAAAAATTGTTTGAGTATATAGGCGTTCTTTGATTTCTTTTATCACTCTCTCTCTCTCTATATATATGTATATATATATATTTATTTATTAAAATAACAGATTAAAGTTTAAGCAAAGAATCGCTGCTTTCACCCTTACCGGGATCTTCTCATATATATATATATATATATATATATATATATATATATATATATATATATATATATATATATATATATATATATATATATATATATATATATATATATATATATATATATATATATATATATATATATATATATATATATATATATATATATATATATATATATATATATATATATATATATATATATATATATATATATATATATATATATATATATATATATATATATATATTGATGAAGGCACATGGCTTAGTGGTTAGAGCATTGGGCTTGCAATCGAAAGGTTGTGAGTTCAATTCTCAGACCGGGTGATGTGTTGTTTCCTTGAGCAAGTCACTTTATTTCACATTGCTCCAGTTTACTCAGCTGTAGAAATGAGATGATAGGGACTGAGGTCCATATCATTCCACTGCAAAGTGGTCGTGGAGGTGCCACGGCAAAAAAGCACCCACCACTCACTGTAAATGAGGTTGGTGTTAGGAAGGGCATCCAGCTGTAGAAATCAAGTCAGAATCAGTTCCCGTCCCACCCTTGCAAGCAGGGAAAAGTGGACGTAAAATGATGATGATGATGATGATGTATGTATATGTATATATATGTATATATGGATATATGTGTGTGTTGTCATCATCATCATCATCATCATCACCGTTTTACGTCCGTTCTTCCACGCTAGCATGGGTTAAACGAGTTGTCCTGTTGTGGGCATTTATATGTATGTATCTGTGTATATATGTGTGTATATATGTATGTATGTGTGCATATGTATGTATATGTACATATGTGTGTATGTATATATATATATGTGTGTGTATATGTATGTATACATATATATATCTGAGTGAGTTTCTTGGTCAGTCCAAGTCTCAGACCCGTACAGCAGTACAGACTCCACTACAGCAATGAAGAGGCAGATTTTCAGGTCTTTACGAAGGTCCGACTTCCACATCCTCTCAACCACATCATCTTCCATATTCCCAATCTTTGCTCCCAGATACAAGAAGTCCTCAACCAATTCTAGCAGCTTCCCGCCTACATTAGTGATCTCCTCTGGCTTCTCAACATTCTCTACCAGATACTTTGTCTTAATCTCATTCATTCTCACCCCCACACCCATTGACACAGTCTCCACCTCCTGCATCAAATCCTCTGCCTCCTTCACTGTATTTGTCACCAAAACTATGTCGTCAGCAAATTCATCTGATATTTTTTTCGCCTTAACTCTCCTGTTCTGAGCCAGTGTTACAGTAAAGCCAGAGTCCTGGTGTTTCTCTGAGCCAGTGTTACAGTAAAGCCAGAGTCCTGGTGTTTCTCTGAGCCAGTGTTACAGTAAAGCCAGAGTCCTGGTGTTTCTCTGAGCTGGTGTTACAGTAAAGCCAGAGTCCTGGTGTTTCTCTGAGCCAGTGTTACAGTAAAGCCAGAGTCCTGGTGTTTCTCTGAGCCAGTGTTACAGTAGAGCCAGAGTCCTGGTGTTTCTCTGAGCCGGTGTTACAGTAAAGCCAGAGTCCTGGTGTTTCTCTGAGCCGGTGTTACAGTAAAGCCAGAGTCCTGGTGTTTCTCTGAGCCGGTGTTACAGTAAAGCCAGAGTCCTGGTGTTTCTCTGAGCCAGTGTTACAGTAGAGCCAGAGTCCTGGTGTTTCTCTGAGCCGGTGTTACAGTAAAGCCAGAGTCCTGGTGTTTATCTGAGCCGGTGTTACAGTAAAGCCAGAGTCCTGGTGTTTCTCTGAGCCGGTGTTACAGTAAAGCCAGAGTCCTAGTGTTTCTCCAGTGCATACAATAGTTCACTACAATGATAAAAAGGTAGGGAGCCAATGTATCTCCCTGGAGCACTCCAGCTAGTATCTCAAAGAACTCTGTCATCCCTGATGGTGGATGGGTGCTACACAAGAATGCTGAGGATGGCTCTGAACATTAGTCAGTATACACTGAGGATGAAAAACTCAGAGCTGTATGGGGGCCTCCCAAAAGTCAGCTCAAAAGTGACACAGAGGAGACTGAGGTTAGCTGGACATGCTCACCGACATCCAGAGTTGACATTGCACTCAGTGCTCCTGTGGGAGCCCCTACATGGACATACTGGAAGAGGAAGACCAAGGTTAACGTATGTTGATGCCCTAAGGACAGACAATGGTCTGTTGGAGACGCAGAAAATGGCAGCGATACTGAGGGACAGAGACGACTGGAGAGAACTCGTCCAGGGATCTCAGGAATTTTACCCGCCCTAGAATAGAATATATATATATATATATATAAGTGGTTACACAACAGTTAGTTCACCACCCCGAGAACAATTATTTCACCTTAGCGGATCCTCAGGTCGTAATGGACATGTCCATTATGGGGTGAGGATCCGTTAAGGTGAAATAATTGTTCTTGGGGTGGTGAACTAACTGTTGTGTAACCTTATCGGATCCTCAGCTTGTTATATATATATATATATATATATATATATATATATATATGTATATATATATATATATATATATATATATATACAATATTAAATAAATGGAAAACTATATTTATAAAACCATATTTATTTCATTATATATATTTCGGGGATATCATATTAACAATATGCTATGCCTTCATCAGACAAAATACAATATAAACAGTTTTATAGATAAATATATTCGACATACCGTAATAAACATCAACTTCATTTGAAGAGGTTTACGCTAGCAGTAACTGCTAGCGTAAACCTCTTCAAATGAAGTTGATGTTTATTACGGTATGTCGAATATATTTATCTATAAAACTGTTTATATTGTATTTTGTCTGATGAAGGCATAGCATATTGTTAATATGATATCCCCGAAATATATATAATGAAATAAATATGGTTTTATAAATATAGTTTTCCATTTATTTAATATTGTAAATATACTCCAAATATTTGTCGAGTGCTTTTATATCAGTTATAAATATTTACTAGTTGTAACCCAACAATTTTAAATATAACTTTACATATATATATAGAGAGAGAGAGAGAGAGAGAGAGAGAGAGAGAGAGAGAGCACATGGCTTAGTGGTTAGAGCATTGGCCTCGCAATCGAAAGGTTGTGAGTTTAATTCTAAGAGCGAATGATGTGTTGTTTCCTTGAGCAAGACACTTTATTTCACATTGCTCCAGTTTACTCAGCTGTAGAAATGAGATGATAGGACTGGGGTCCCTATCATTCCACTGCAAAGTGGTTGTGGAGGTGCCATGGCAAAAAAAGCACCCAGCCCACACTGTAAAGTGGACGTGTAACCCCGCCACGGAAAAAAAGCACCCACCACTCACTGTAAATGAGGTTGGGGTTAGGAAGGGCATCCAGCTGTAGAAATCAAGCCAGAATCAGTTCACATCCCACCCTTGCAAGCAGGGAAAAGCGGACATAAAATGATGATGAATGATGATGATGATATATAAACAAGGTAAAAAGTAAGTAAGCTAATCAGGAGAGAAAGGCGATTAGTTATGCGGATTACTGGCCAGTAGAGAGAAGGTTAGTGTGCTCAATACATAGAGGTTGTTAGACTAGCGAGCCATGCAATTAGATGGAAAGAGATAGCTTAACAATCGTATAATAAGCAGAGCACAAAATCATATTTAAAATGCTGGAGAGAAGAAAGATTTATGAATATATATATGTTTTTTAATATATTTTTATATATTTTTAAATATGATATATATATATAACTAGAATTTAGCTTCGTCATAGCTGTATACAAATATATATGTGAACTTCATATATCTAAAGAAATACAGTATGTTTATAAATAAACATTTTGAAAGCCATAGCTATGAATAACACTGGAGTTTGATGCATTTCGAACTTAAATGGTTTTCGTTGGGACGGTGTTTGCCTCTTGCTACTACTGGACTTTGGAACAGACAAAAATATATAGTTTTTTCGTCTTTGTAAATGAGGTGATTAACTTCATTTGCATACGAAGCTGTATAAGTTGGCTCAATTTAAAATAGAATTAGAATTTAGCTTCGACATATCTGTTTGAAAGTCTGGTCGTAGCGAGAGGAAAACACCTTCCTCATCAGAACCGTTTAAGATGGAAATGCATCTATGGTTGTTTCCATTACTTCTGCCGAAAGTTTTAGATAAATATAAACATTTTAATCCTTTTTTTATCTTATACATAATGAATAACACTGGCTATGGATTTTCAAATAATAAAATATATGAAGGAATTTATTAATATAGCTGTCTCGCTATCAAGTTGGTGTTTGGAACACAACTAAGATTCTTACATGAAATTATAATAGAAGGTTTTTTAGATAAATTTAAACACTTTAACCCTTTTGTTGCTATATTTCTAATGAAAGACACTGCCTATGATTTTCGAATGATTTTGAAAATGATCAAGAATTTTATTAAGCTGGTGATTGGAACCATTAAAGGTTCTTACATAAAATTATAATGAAAGGTTTGTAGAATGTGGGGGCAATTTCAGGCAAGTTGGTATCAAAAGGTTTTGTTAGTAGGTATGCAACCCAGTACACTCTGTAAAGTGGAAAGGCATCCAGACATAAAAATACTTCCCAAACAAAGGGTCGGGATGACTTTTCAGCTGTAACATAGACATAACAACTTCCCTTGAGTTGGTGATCTGCATGATAAATGACCATCCAGTACACTCTGTAACATGGTTGGTGACAGGAAGGACTGATAGCCATAGAAAGCCTGCCAAACAAAGGGCCAAGAAGGTCCATCAGATATGCCAAGAGCATGATAATTTCCCTAGAGTTTGTGTGACGATAATATATAGAGAGTAAAGCAGAGGATGATATATATCAGATGTTTGGCCCACCTAGCGGTAAGAAACGGTTCCACTGGCTGGTCAGTGATAACATGCCCAACACATCCTAGCAAGGAAAACAGAATAAAAAAGAGAAAAGTTTTGAAATATTTACCTTGTTATCAATGGAATATTTCAGAGCGTTGGTAGCAGAAACTGTGAGGACTAAACTGGAGACTTGGGCATTTTCTTTAACACTCACAATATATGTAGCTGAAAAATATATGTATGCAAAAAAGTAAACAGAAACAACAAAACAAACAATATAGTACAATGAAGAAATATATTAGTTTAACACTTGTTATGGTAGGAAAGGAGTATTTTTGTTTCAGACACTAGTCCTTCATCAGAAGATAGAATGAGAAAATGAAATAGAAAGTTAGAGAATGAGAAGAAAAAGGAACAGAAATAAATTTATTGAGAAAAAGTATGTATGTATCTCTCCCCTTTGTTCTGTCCTACACCATCTTGTTTTTGTGTCTAAAAACCAACATGGTGTAGGACACAACAAAGGGGAGACACACAAAATAAAAACCTAGTCAGTGAGGAGGTCACAGAATGTGTGACAAAAGAGCTTTGGCAATATATAAACAACGTTCCGGTTATCGAACCAACCCAACTGATTAGAGTGAACACTTATACATTAATCAGTGAGGAAGACAACTTTGTATAGGTGGGAAATTTGAGATAACTGGACCGATGTACCAGCTTCTATGACTCTGATCTGCTGCTGGTGGGTGTCCAAGTGGAACCACCATGTGCAGAAATTAGGCAATATTAATATTCCTTACATAAGTTGGAACCATGTCATATTATATATAGAACTAGTGATGGTGTTGGTGGGGACCATGTCATATTATATATAGATATATTTCTTTATTAGCCACAGGGGCACAAAAGAAGGGGACAAATACAAAGGGGGAAGTTTACATACAATAAAAACGTGTAAAATGTTATCACAAATGGAATTTAAAAGTTAGTCGATTTTCCCCAATAGAAGGAGACAGTTTATATGGGTAACACATACCCCCGAAAAAAAATGTGCAACCCTCATCTCCAGGAGTACGAAGAGCTTGTACTCCTTTCCTCTCCTCCTCCTTTTCCTCAACCTACAGGCTGATATAGAGAGAATGCCCATTCACTCGGGCCATTCTCGCCACTTTCACCCACCTTTCATAAAACTTGCTGGGGTACAGCACCTCTCTCTCCATCCTGATTCTTCTTCCAAAGTGGTATATATAGATAGAACTAGTGATGGTGTTGGTGGGGACCATGTCATATTATATATAGAACTAGTGATGGTGTTGGTGGGAACCATGTCATATTATATATAGAACTAGTGATGGTGTTGGTGGGGACCATATCATATTATATATATATAGAACTAGTGATGGCGGTGGTGGGAACCATGTCATATTATATATAGAACTAGTGATGGTGTTGGTGGGGACCATGTCATATTATATATAGATAGAACTAGTGATGGTGTTGGTGGGGACCATGTCATATTATATATAGATAGAACTAGTGATGGTGTTGGTGGGGACCATGTCATATTATATATAGATAGAACTAGTGATGGTGTTGGTGGGGACCATGTCATATTATATATAGATAGAACTAGTGATGGTGTTGGTGGGGACCATGTCATATTATATATAGATAGAACTAGTGATGGTGTTGGTGGGGACCATGTCATATTATATATAGATAGAACTAGTGATGGTGTTGGTGGGGACCATGTCATATTATATATAGAACTAGTGATGGTGTTGGTGGGAACCATGTCATATTATATATAGAACTAGTGATGGTGTTGGTGGGGACCATATCATATTATATATATATAGAACTAGTGATGGCGGTGGTGGGAACCATGTCATATTATATATAGAACTAGTGATGGTGTTGGTGGGGACCATGTCATATTATATATAGATAGAACTAGTGATGGTGTTGGTGGGGACCATGTCATATTATATATAGATAGAACTAGTGATGGCGTTGGTGGGGACCATGTCATATTATATATAGAACTAGTGATGGTGTTGGTGGGGACCATATCATATTATATATAGATAGAACTAGTGATGGTGTTGGTGGGGACCATGTCATATTATAGATAGATAGAACTAGTGATGGTGTTGGTGGGGACCATGTCATATTATATATAGAACTAGTGATGGTGTTGGTGGGGACCATGTCATATTATATATAGAACTAGTGATGGTGTTGGTGGGGACCATGTCATATTATATATAGATAGAACTAGTGATGGCGGACTTGGAGAAGTATCTAGTACATCATACTAGTCAGAAAGAAAAGACAGAGAGAGTGAGAGGAGTGAGAAAGAGAGAGAGAGTGAGAAAGAGAGAGAGAGAGAACGAGAGAGAGAGATAAGTTAAGACCAGCTGTGTTATAGTTGTCCTATCTCTCTCTCTCTCTCTCTCTCTCTCTCTCTCTCTCTCTCTCTCTCTTTCTTTCTCTGTCTTTCTCATATTGGTAGCTTTTACATAGGAACAGATAGTTTTTGTACTTACTGTTATGAAACTGCAATGGGATGTCATCAACATCTTTGGTAACTACAGTGAATTCAACAACACTTGCATTGCTTCCAGTTGATGCCAGACCAACATTAGTCACCATATTTTCAGCAAATACCTGTAGACAGGTGAAATATCAAACATCCTCTTAAAGCTATAGGAAATCATATTTGTGAGGACTGAAAGTCAAATATAAAAAACATCCTTTCCTAACCATATTTCCAATGAAATATATTCTATTTCAATTAATTAATTGTTTCTACTTTAGGCACCAGGCCAGCAATTACCCAGTGTATTACTGGTACTTTATTTTATCGACCCCGTAAGGATGAAAGGCAAAGTCAACCTCGGCGTCTATTTCAATTAATTAATGAAAAAGTTTGAGTGATTTACTAAAATTATTAATTATTTCAATGCTAAGATAGTAACTTAACTTTCCCAGCTAGCATGGGTTGGACATGTCTTCACAGACTGAGTCAGTGCTGAAGCAGGACTATTGACCCGTCAGACAGACCAGGGGTTTGCATCTTGCTTACATATGGTCCCATGTTCTACCAAGTGCATCTCATTATGGAACTAGGGAGGCTGTCATGTCCTTGACACAACTGAAGGGTCCTCCTACCCTTTGTTTTGTAAGCTTTCTATAGCTGGACGCCTTTCCAATCACCAACTACTTTACAGTGTTTACTGGGGGCAAGCATGGACATTAAACAATGATGATGACGATCCCAACATTAGGGAGGCTGTCATGTCCTTGACACAACTGAAAGGTCCTCCCAATCCAAGCTTCTATGGCTGGATGCCCTTTCTATAACCGAACAATTTACAGTAGTTTTTTGAGGAGTTTACCATGTAGATCATCAATACTAGGGAAGTTGTCATATCCTTGATGCAACTGAAGGGCCCTACACAAAATTATGTTGGAAACTTTTCATTTAAATAAGAACATTTTAAAATGTGATTTTTTTTTTCATAGAACCAGGGATGTTTTATCCAGGTGGATATCAAAAGGGTTAATGAAGAATTTAGAGCAATTTACTACAGGTATTCATTATTTTCCCAATGAAGATATAGTTCTTACATTAAATCATGTTGGAAGATTAAAGTTTAAATAGAAACTCTAACCCTTCTGTGACAGTATTTCTATTTCAATTAATTAATGAAGAATTTTGAAGGATTTGTTAAAATGATTAATTATACATCTATATGACCCTGCCAGCACCATAGTTACCATCATCACCCCCACATCTACATCTATATGACCCTGCCAGCACCATAGTTACCATCATCACCCCCACATCTACATGTATATGACCCTGCCAGCACCATAGTTACCATCACCACCCCTACATCTACATCTATATGACCCTGCCAGCACCATAGTTACCATCATCACCCCCACATCTACATGTATATGACCCTGCCAGCACCATAGTTACCATCACCACCCCCACATCTACATGTATATGACCCTGACAGCACCATAGTTACCATCACCACCCCCACATCTACATGTATATGACCCTGCCAGCACCATAGTTACCATCACCACCCCCACATCTACATGTATATGACCCTGACAGCACCATAGTTACCATCACCACCCCCACATCTACATGTATATGACCCTGCCAGCACCATAGTTACCATCACCACCCCCACATCTACATCTATATGACCCTGCCAGCACCATAGTTACCATCATCACCCCCACATCTACATGTATATGACCCTGCCAGCACCACAGTTACCATCACCACCCCCACATCTACATGTATATGACCCTGCCAGCACCATAGTTACCATCACCACCCCCACATCTACATGTATATGACCCTGCCAGCACCACAGTTACCATCACCACCCCCCCCATCTACATCTATATGACCCTGCCAGCACCACAGTTGCCATCACCCCCCCCCCACATCTACATGTATATGACCCTGCCAGCACCATAGTTACCATCACCACCCCCACATCTACATGTATATGACCCTGCCAGCACCACAGTTACCATCACCACCCCCACATCTACATCTATATGACCCTGCCAGCACCATAGTTACCATCACCACCCCCACATCTACATCTATATGACCCTGCCAGCACCATAGTTACCATCACCACCCCCACATCTACATGTATATGACCCTGCCAGCACCACAGTTACCATCACCACCCCCACATCTACATCTATATGACCCTGCCAGCACCATAGTTACCATCACCACCCCCACATCTACATGTATATGACCCTGCCAGCACCATAGTTACCATCATCACCCCCACATCTACATCTATATGACCCTGCCAGCACCACAGTTACCATCATCACCCCCACATCTACATCTATATGACCCTGCCAGCACCATAGTTACCATCATCACCCCCACATCTACATGTATATGACCCTGCCAGCACCATAGTTACCATCACCACCCCCACATCTACATGTATATGACCCTGCCAGCACCATAGTTACCATCACCACCCCCACATCTACATGTATATGACCCTGCCAGCACCATAGTTACCATCACCACCCCCACATCTACATGTATATGACCCTGCCAGCACCATAGTTACCATCATCACCCCCACATCTACATCTATATGACCCTGCCAGCACCATAGTTACCATCACCACCCCCACATCTACATCTATATGACCCTGCCAGCACCATAGTTACCATCACCACCCCCACATCTACATGTATATGACCCTGCCAGCACCATAGTTACCATCACCACCCCCACATCTACATATATATGACCCTGCCAGCACCATAGTTACCATCACCACCCCCACATCTACATGTATATGACCCTGCCAGCACCATAGTTACCATCACCACCCCCACATCTACATGTATATGACCCTGCCAGCACCACATTTACCATCACCACCCCCACATCTACATCTATATGACCCTGCCAGCACCATAGTTACCATCACCACCCCCACATCTACATCTATATGACCCTGCCAGCACCATAGTTACCATCACCACCCCCACATCTACATCTATATGACCCTGCCAGCACCATAGTTACCATCACCACCCCCACATCTACTTCTATATGACCCTGCCAGCACCATAGTTACCATCACCACCCCCACATCTACATCTATATGACCCCGCCAGCACCATAGTTACCATCATCACCCCCCACATCTACATCTATATGACCCTGCCAGCACCATAGTTACCATCATCACCCCCCACATCTACATCTATATGACCCTGCCAGCACCACCCCCACATGTACATCTATATGACCCTGCCAGCACCATAGTTACCATCACCACCCCCACATCTACATCTATATGACCCTGCCAGCACCATAGTTACCATCATCACCCCCACATCTACATGTGTATGACCCTGCCAGCACCATAGTTACCATCATCACCCCCCACATCTACATCTATATGACCCTGCCAGCACCATAGTTACCATCATCACCCCCACATCTACATCTATATGACCCTGCCAGCACCATAGTTACCATCATCACCCCCCACATCTACATCTATATGACCCTGCCAGCACCATAGTTACCATCATCACCCCCACATCTACATGTGTATGACCCTGCCAGCACCACAGTTACCATCACCACCCCCACATCTACATCTATATGACCCTGCCAGCACCATAGTTACCATCATCACCCCCCACATCTACATCTATATGACCCTGCCAGCACCATAGTTACCATCATCACCCCCCACATCTACATCTATATGACCCTGCCAGCACCATAGTTACCATCATCACCCCCACATCTACATGTGTATGACCCTGCCAGCACCACAGTTACCATCACCACCCCCACATCTACATCTATATGACCCTGCCAGCACCATAGTTACCATCATCACCCCCCACATCTACATCTATATGACCCTGCCAGCACCATAGTTACAATCATCACCCCCACATCTACATCTATATGACCCTGCCAGCACCATAGTTACCATCATCACCCCCACATCTACATGTGTATGACCCTGCCAGCACCACAGTTACCATCACCACCCCCACATCTACATCTATATGACCCTGCCAGCACCATAGTTACCATCATCACCCCCCACATCTACATCTATATGACCCTGCCAGCACCATAGTTACCATCATCACCCCCACATCTACATCTATATGACCCTGCCAGCACCACAGATACCATCACCACCCCCACATCTACATCTATATGACCCTGCCAGAACCATAGTTACCATCACCACCCCCACATCTACATCTATATGACCCTGCCAGCACCATAGTTACCATCATCACCCCCCACATCTACATCTATATGACCCTGCCAGCACCATAGTTACCATCACCACCCCCACATCTACATCTATATGACCCTGCCAGCACCACAGATACCATCATCACCCCCCACATCTACATCTATATGACCCTGCCAGCACCACCCCCACATGTACATCTATATGACCCTGCCAGCACCATAGTTACCATCACCACCCCCACATCTACA
The DNA here is from genome assembly GCA_964016885.1 of Eledone cirrhosa. NCBI lineage: Eukaryota > Metazoa > Mollusca > Cephalopoda > Octopoda > Eledonidae > Eledone > Eledone cirrhosa. The sequence goes on along the minus strand of OZ024759.1, from coordinate 9,017,331 downwards.
TCTATATGACCCTGCCAGCACCATAGTTACCATCATCACCCCCACATCTACATGTGTATGACCCTGCCAGCACCATAGTTACCATCATCACCCCCCACATCTACATCTATATGACCCTGCCAGCACCATAGTTACCATCATCACCCCCACATCTACATGTGTATGACCCTGCCAGCACCACAGTTACCATCACCACCCCCACATCTACATCTATATGACCCTGCCAGCACCATAGTTACCATCATCACCCCCCACATCTACATCTATATGACCCTGCCAGCACCATAGTTACCATCATCACCCCCACATCTACATGTGTATGACCCTGCCAGCACCACAGTTACCATCACCACCCCCACATCTACATCTATATGACCCTGCCAGCACCATAGTTACCATCACCACCCCCACATCTACATCTATATGACCCTGCCAGCACCATAGTTACCATCATCACCCCCCACATCTACATCTATATGACCCTGCCAGCACCATAGTTACCATCACCACCCCCACATCTACATCTATATGACCCTGCCAGCACCACAGTTACCATCACCCCCCCCACATCTACATCTATATGACCCTGCCAGCACCATAGTTACCATCACCACCCCCACATCTACATCTATATGACCCTGCCAGCACCATAGTTACCATCACCACCCCCACATCTACATCTATATGACCCTGCCAGCACCATAGTTACCATCATCACCCCCACATCTACATCTATATGACCCTGCCAGCACCACAGTTACCATCACCCCCCCCCACATCTACATGTATATGACCCTACCACCACCATAGTTACCATCATCACCCCCCACATCTACATGTATATGACCCTGCCAGCACCATAGTTACCATCACCACCCCCACATCTACATCTATATGACCCTGCCAGCACCACAGTTACCATCACCACCCCCACATCTACATCTATATGACCCTGCCAGCACCATAGTTACCATCATCACCCCCCACATCTACATGTATATGACCCTGCCAGCACCATAGTTACCATCATCACCCCCCACATCTACATGTATATGACCCTGCCAGCACCATAGTTACCATCACCACCCCCACATCTACATCTATATGACCCTGCCAGCACCATAGTTACCATCATCACCCCCCACATCTACATGTATATGACCCTGCCAGCACCATAGTTACCATCATCACCCCCCACATCTACATGTATATGACCCTGCCAGCACCATAGTTACCATCACCCCCCCCCCCACATCTACATGTATATGACCCTGCCAGCACCATAGTTACCATCATCACCCCCCCCACATCTACATCTATATGACCCTGCCAGCACCATAGTTACCATCACCCCCCCCCCCACATCTACATCTATATGACCCTGCCAGCACCACAGTTACCATCACCACCCCCACATCTACATCTATATGACCCTGCTAGCACCATAGTTACCATCACCACCCCCACATCTACATCTATATGACCCTGCCAGCACCATAGTTACCATCACCACCCCCACATCTACATGTATATGACCCTGCCAGCACCATAGTTACCATCACCACCCCCACATCTACATGTATATGACTCTGCCAGCACCACAGTTACCATCACCAGCCCCACATCTACATCTATATGACCCTGCCAGCACCATAGTTACCATCACCACCCCCACATCTACATCTATATGACCCTGCCAGCACCATAGTTACCATCACCCCCCCCACATCTACATCTATATGACCCTGCCAGCACCATAGTTAACATCATCACCCCCACATCTACATGTATATGACCCTGCCAGCACCATAGTTACCATCATCACCCCCACATCTACATGTATATGACCCTGCCAGCACCATAGTTACCATCACCACCCCCACATCTACATCTATATGACCCTGCCAGCACCATAGTTACCATCATCACCCCCACATCTATATCTATATGATCCTGCCAGCACCATAGTTACCATCATCACCCCCACATCTACATCTATATGACCCTGCCAGCACCACATGAACACCCAATAAAGACATTACTGTGATTCTTACTTTAAAAGTAATATTCCTGTCATCATTTGGTCTGTCATAGTCCAAGGGTTTATTCAAATACAGAACACCAGTGATAGGATCAACACGGATCTTGTCTTCGTTGGGATTTTGGTCCCTCATTGAAAACTTGGTCAAACGGTTGATGTAGGATATGTCTTGGTCGACTGTTGTGAACCTGGAAAAAAAATAGGGAGAAAAGACATTTCATTACCATATTTCTAATGAAAGACACAGTCTATGTCATTAACCCTTTCATTACCATATTTCTAATGAAAGATACTGTCTGTCATTAACCCTTCCATTATCATATTTCTAATGAAAGACACTGTCTATGTCATTAACCCTTCCATTACCATATTTCTAATGAAACACACTGTCTATGTCATTAACCCTTCCATTACCATATTTCTAATGAAAGACACTACCTATGTCATTAAGCCTTCCATTACCATATTTCTAATGAAAGACACTGTCTATGTCATTAACCCCTTCCATTACCATATTTCTAATGAAAGACCCTGTCTATGTCATTAACCCTTCTATTACCATATTTCTAATGAAAGACACTGTCTATGTCATTAACCCCTTCATTACCATATATCTAATAAAAGACACTACCTATGTCATTAACCATTCCATTACCATATTTCTAATGAAAGATACTGTCTATGTCATTAACCCTTTCATTACCATATTTCTAATGAAGCACACTGTCTATGTCATTAACCCCTTCATTACCATATTTCTAATAAAAGACACTGTCTATGTCATTAACCCTTCCATTATCATATTTCTAATGAAAGACACTGTCTATGTCATTAACCCCTTCATTACCATATTTCTAATAAAAGACACTGTCTATGTCATTAACCCTTCCATTATCATATTTCTAATGAAAGACACTGTCTATGTCATTAACCCTTCCATTACCATATTTCTAATAAAAGACACTACCTATGTCATTAACCATTCCATTACCATATTTCTAATGAAAGATACTGTCTATGTCATTAACCCTTTCATTACCATATTTCTAATGAAAGACACTGTCTATGTCATTAACCCTTTCATTACCATATTTCTCATGAAAGATACTGTCTATGTCATTAACCCTTTCATTACCATATTTCTAATGAAAGACACTCTCTATGTCATTAACCCTTTCATTACCATATTTCTAATGAAAGACACTGTCTATGTCATTAACCCTTCCATTACCATATTTCAAATGAAAGACACTGTCTATGTCATTAACCATTTCATTATCATATTTCTAATGAAAGACACTACCTATGTCATTAACCCTTTCATTATCATATTTCTAATGAAAGACACTGTCTATGTCATTAACCCTTTCATTACCATATTTCTAATGAAAGACACTGTCTATGTCATTAACCCTTCCATTACCATTTTTCTAATGAAAGACCCTGTCTATGTCATTAACCCTTTCATTACCATATTTCTAATGAAAGACACTGTCTATGTCATTAACCCTTCCATTACCATATTTCTAATGAAAGACCCTGTCTATGTCATTAACCCTTCTATTACCATATTTCTAATGAAAGACACTGTCTATGTCATTAACCCTTCTATTACCATATTTCTAATGAAAGATACTGTCTATGTCATTAACCCTTCCATTACCATATTTCTAATGAAAGACACTGTCTATGTCATTAACCCTTCCATTACCATATTTCTAATGAAAGACCCTGTCTATGTCATTAACCCTTCTATTACCATATTTCTAATGAAAGACACTGTCTATGTCATTAACCCTTCCATTACCATATTTCTAATGAAAGACACTGTCTATGTCATTAACCCTTTCATTACCATATTTCTAATGAAAGACACTGTCTATGTCATTAACCCTTTCATTACCATATTTCTAATGAAAGACACTGTCTATGTCATTAACCCTTTCATTACCATGGAGAGTAAAGTTAGACAGGGGTCTGGTGGAGGGTAAAGTGAGAGAGAGAGGCCCTGGTGGGGGGTAAAGTGAGAGAGAGGGCCCTGGTCTGAGAGGTCTAATGAAAAGATGAAGGTGTGATCGAGAGAACAATACAATGTCTTACCTGTATAAAGACAAGCCAACAGGTGTGTTTTCATCTACCACTAAAAGCTTATTTGAAACAGATGCAAACTTAGGTATGTGGTTATTGATATCCTAGTGGTAAAAAAACAAAACAAAAACCCAACAACTTTATAATTATTAATAACAAATTAACGAGAAGAACCAATAAGGAGGATCATTAGAACTTTGGTGTTGGCTCCTTCCATTCTGAGTTTAAATCCCAGGGAAGTCAACTTTGTCTTTCATCCTTTTGGGGGTCAAAACATGAAGTAGCAATCCAAGAACAATGGAAGTTGCCATGTGGCTTCCATGGGGTGCCATGCGGCTGCCATGTGATTTCCACATAGTTGCCATGTGGCTGCCATATAATTGCCATGTGGCTTCCATGTGGTTGCCACATAGTTGCCATGTGGCTGCCATATAGTTGCCACGTGGCTGCCATGTGGCTGCCATTTGCTTGCCACATAGTTGCCATGTGGCTGCCATATAGTTGCCGCATGGCTGCCATCTGGCTTCCATGTGGCTTCCATGTAGCTGCCATGTGGTTGCCATAGTTGCCACATGGTTGCCATGTAGTTTCCATGTGGCTGGCATGTGGTTGATAACAACACCACAAACACCACCACCACAACCAATAACAACAACAACAACAACAACACCACCACCACCATCAACAACAACAACAATGACGATGATGACAACAACAACAACAACAACAACAACAGCAATGTATGTCCTTACCTTAAAATAAATGTCTACAGTCATGGTGTCGTGGAAAGAAGGTTTATTTCTATCTGAAACTTCAATATCAACTTTGACGTGTTTCTCCAAAAGGCTTTCATCGCTGCAGGAACCTTTCCTCATGTAGAGATCATTGTTTTTAATTTCAAAATGTTTGTGGCTAGTTTTGAAGATATTGTCTTGATTCTCAGGATATATATCTTCGTCAGTTGCCTGCAAATAATAATAATAATAATAATAATAATAGTGCAAGAAAAGGAGAGGGAGAAAATGAACCGATACCAGGACTTAAAGTGGGAGGTAAAAAGGATTTGGAACTGCCATGAAATCAAGGTTGTCCCGATTGTCATAGGGACACTAGGTACTATCTCAAGGAGTTTCCAAGTATGGTTAAAGAAGATTAGTCCAGCCCCGCTTTTTGGAACACTTCAAAAGGCATGCTTGCTGGGAACAGCAAGAACCCTCCGATACGTCCTGAATATCTGAGGCTGCAGGTAGTGGCTTGATATTCATTTCAACAGAGTTTCCAGTTAAATAACATCAATGACTGAGACTCAAAGAACAATAATAATAATAATTGTTTCTACGTTTGGCACAAGGCCAACAATTATCCCAGTACATTACTGGTACTATATTTTATCGACCCCGTAAGGATGAAAGGCAAAGTTAACCTCGGCGGGATTTGAACTCAGACCATAAAGGGTCGTAACTCTTTGCTGCAAAGCATGGCGTCAGTCCCTCTACCGATACTGCCAATCCACCGCCCTTAATAATAATAATAATAATAATAATAATAATATCAATAATAATAATAATAATGGCTTCATTTATTGGCCACAAGGGCCGACATATAGGGGACAATACAATAGAAGGGGACAGTGGGGGTTTCGCACAAAAATTGAGTAAAAAATAGGAAAACAATAAACAAGAAAAATACAACAATGACAATTCCCCAATAGGGGGGGGACCCTCTCCTTGATAACCACCCAGGGTTGATCCAGGTACCCAACCAATCCTAAACCACCCGACGCTTCGAGGGCACCCGGGAAGGGTAACCCTCTCCTTGATAACCACCCAGGGTTGATCCAGGTACCCAACCAATCCTGAACCACCCGATATTCGGGGGCACCCGGGAAGGGTAACCCTCTCCTTGATAACCACCCAGGGTTGATCCAGGTACCCAACCAATCCTGAACCACCCGACGCTTCGAGGGCACCCAGGAAGGGTAACCCGCTCCTTGATAACCACCCAGGGTTGATCCAGGCACCCCACCAATCCTGCACCACCCGATATTCGAGGGCACCCAGGAAGGGTAACCCGCTCCTTGATAACCACCCAGGGTTGATCTAGGTACCCAACCAATCCTAAACCACCCAACGCTTCGAGGGCACCCAGAAGGGTAACCCGCTCCTTGATAACCACCCAGGGTTGATCCAGGTACCCCACCAATCCTGCACCACCCGATATTTGGGGGCACCCAAGAAGGGTAACCCGCTCCTTGATAACCACCCAGGGTTGATCCAGGTACCCAACCAATCCTGCACCACCCGACGCTTCGCGGGCACCCCTCTCCTCCTCAAAATCACCAGCCTACAGGTTCATTATCAGAGTAGCCCCACTCACCATACAAAAGATAGCACTACTAGGCACTGCACACATATTATGAAAAGTACTATCAATACAATAGAAACAGCACCAGTAAAAACTACACTGCACATACCCAAGGCCCACAGAGCTGTGCTCGGTAAAGCAGTAATGATGTGCAATAAAAATAATAATTACCCACAAAGTGTTTCAAGAATAACAGTACAGGATGAAAACATAGTATGTGCCTGTGTATGTGTGTTCATGTGTGTGTGTATGTGTGTGTGTGTATGTGTGTTCATGTGTGTGTGTATGTGTGTGTGTGTATGTGTGTTCATGTGTGTGTGTGTCTGTGTATGTGTGTGTGTGTTCATGTGTGGGTTTTGTGTGTAACCATGTTAAAAATAGAAGATAATAAAACTAAAACAAAGAAGGTTCCCCAATAGGGAGGAGACGTTTGAGGGTCATTCATGGAAAAAACCCCATAAAACCATGGATGCCCTGATCTTTAGGGTAAGTGCCCTGTCCCAGTTGTACTCCTCCAATCTATATGCTCACACTCAGAGTGGGCCCATTCACTCAGGCCATGCTCACCTCTCCCACCCACCTTTCAACAAATTGCTTTCAAGACAACACTTCACTCTCTACCCTTATTTTCCTCCTCAAGTGAAACCTCCCCAGTAAAGTCTATGGTGTCTATAAGTGTCTGGCAAAGAGATGCAGGGAGATTGTTGAGTCCAAGCTAGCTGACGAGCAGTGTGGTTTTCACACCAGATACAGCACAGCCGACCAAATATTCACACTGCAGCAGGTTTACAAGAAATTGTGGGAGTATCTTGTTTTGTCGACCTTTAAAAGGCATATGACCGCATTCCTCAAGACCTGCTGCGGAAGGCTGTGCAGGCATATGGGATCGATGGACAGTTTCTTGCTGCCCTGATGTCTTTATACAAATGCCCAAGTATTTGTGTTCGGATAAATAGTGCTAAATTGAAACCATTCAATGTGGAAGTCGGACTCTGACAATGGTGCATACTGTCACCTCTCCTGTTCATTATTTACGGTGGGTTGGCAGTATCGGTAGAGAGTCGGACACCATGCTTTGAAGCACAGAGTTACGTCCCTTTATGATCTGAGTTCAAATCCCGCTGAGGTTAACTTTGCCTTTCATCCTTACGGGGTCGATAAAATAAAGTACCAGTGATGTACTGATGGAAATTGCTGGCCATTGTGCCTAAAATAGAAACAATTATTTACACGAGAGTGCCGATCACCTCAATGTGTTTGGTGTTCGACACTACAACTGTGACATCGTTGGATGTCCTAGTTCAGACAGGCTGCCTATCAATGTCTCTAATTTGTGTAGCAGGGGCTCGAGAATCAATACATACAAGAGGAATGAAAGGGAACAGCTTTGGTGAACTGAGCGCATGACACTGAACAGTTCCGAGAGGTGAACGTTCACTGTTACAACAGAACAGATTTCACTGTGCATAGCAACAATCCATCTCTGAAAACCGGCCGAAAGTCTGCCAGACCTTTCAGGGATAACTTCCTCTTGGCCCATTTCTAAGTGAGAGTGGCAGCCCTGCTTCATCCCAGTTCACCTGGAGGTTGGGTCCGAACCAAACCCTGAGCAACTTCACCTGTCCCTCCATCCTGTGTCCAACAATACTATTGGATGGCATGGATTTGCCTCACCACGTGCTGAGCTGCAAATCACTGACTTTTCCAGGTTTAATTTTCCTCCCGTCAACTTTTCATATGTGATGTTGTTTAATAGCAATCACAGCAGATATACTGTAGCAATCACAGCAGATATACTGTAGCAATCAGATCAAATTTACTGTAGCAATCACAACAGATATACTGTAGCAATCACAGCAGATATACTGTAGCAATCACAGCAGATATACTGTAGCAATCACAGCAGATATACTGTCGCAATCACAGCAGATATACTGTAGCAATCACAACAGATATACTGTAGCAAACACAACAGATATACTGTAGCAAACACAGCAGATATACTGTAGCAAACACAGCAGATATACTGTAGCAATCACAACAGATATACTGTAGCAATCACAGCAGATATACTGTAGCAATCACAGCAGATATACTGTAGCAAACACAGCAGATATACTGTAGCAATCACAGCAGATATACTGTAGCAATCACAGCAGATATACTGTAGCAAACACAACAGATATACTGTAGCAAACACAGCAGATATACTGTAGCAAACACAGCAGATATACTGTAGCAAACACAGCAGATATACTGTAGCAATCACAACAGATATACTGTAGCAATCACAGCAGATATACTGTAGCAATCACAGCAGATATACTGTAGCAAACACAGCAGATATACTGTAGCAATCACAGCAGATATACTGTAGCAATCACAGCAGATATACTGTAGCAATCACAGCAGATATACTGTAGCAATCACAGCAGATATACTGTAGCAATCACAGCAGATATACTGTAGCAATCACAACAGATATACTGTAGCAATCACAACAGGTATACTGTAGCAAACACAGCAGATATACTGTAGCAATCACAGCAGATATACTGTAGCAATCAGAGCAGATATGCTGTAGCAATCAGATCAAATTTACTGTAGCAATCACAACAGATTTAATGTAGCAATCACAGCAGATATACTGTAGCAATCACAACAGATATACTGTAGCAATCACAACAGATATACTGTAGCAATCACAACAGATATACTGTAGCAATCACAACAGACATACTGTAGCAATCACAGCAGATATACTGTAGCAATCACAGCAGATATACTGTAGCAATCACAACAGATATACTGTAGCAATCAGATCAGATTTACTGTAGCAATCACAACAGATTTACTGTAGCAATCACAGCAGATATACTGTAGCAATCAGAGCAGATATACTGTAGCAATCACAGCAGATATGCTGTAGCAATCAGATCAAATTTACTGTAGCAATCACAACAGATTTAATGTAGCAATCACAGCAGATATACTGTAGCAATCACAACAGATATACTGTAGCAATCACAACAGATATACTGTAGCAATCACAACAGATATACTGTAGCAATCACAACAGACATACTGTAGCAATCACAGCAGATATACTGTAGCAATCACAACAGGTATACTGTAGCAATCACAGCAGATATACTGTAGCCTTCACATCAGATTTACTGTAGCAATCACAACAGGTATACTGTAGCAATCACAGCAGATATACTGTAGCCTTCACATCAGATTTACTGTAGCAATCACAGCAGATATACTGTAGCAATCACAGCAGATATACTGTAGCAATCAGATAAAATTTACTGTAGCAATCACAACAGATATATTGTAGCAATCACAGCAGATATACTGTAGCAATCACAACAGATATACTGTAGCAATCACATCAGATATACTGTAGCAATCACAACAGATATACTGTAGCAATCACATCAGATATACTGTAGCAATCACAACAGATATACTGTAGCAATCAGATCAAATTTACTGTAGCAATCACAACAGATATATTGTAGCCTTCACATCAGATATACTGTAACAATCGCAACAGGTATACTGTAGCAATCACAACAGATATACTGTAGCAATCACAACAGGTATACTGTAGCAATCACAACAGATATACTGTAGCAATCACAACAGATATACTGTAGCAATCACAACAGATATACTGCATCAATCACAACAGGTATACTGTAGCAATCACAGCAGATATACTGTAGCAATCACAACAGATATACTGTAGCAATCACAACAGATATACTGCAGCAATCACAACAGATATACTGTAGCAATCACAACAGATATACTGCAGCAATCACAACAGGTATACTGTAGCAATCACAACAGGTTTACTGTAGCAATCACAACAGATATACTGCAGCAATCACAACAGGTATACTGTAGCAATCACAACAGATATACTGCAGCAATCACAACAGGTATACTGTAGCAATCACATCAGATATACTGTAGCAATCACAACAGATATACTGTAGCAATCACAACAGGTATACTGTAGCAATCACAACAGATATACTGCAGCAATCACAACAGGTATACTGTAGCAATCACAACAGGTTTACTGTAGCAATCACAACAGATATACTGCAGCAATCACAACAGGTATACTGTAGCAATCACAACAGGTACACTGAGAGGCTAGCTCACTGTGTAGGATCTGTGGAGAGAGGGGGGGGGGGGGGGGGTGACACTGTGGCTGACGTCATATCCGAGTGTAAACACCTAGCCCAGACTCACTACAAAGGCTGGAGACACAATATAATAGGAAAGGTAATCCACTGGCAGTTATGCAACCTAAACAACTTACCACATTCTGAGAAGTGGTATGAGCATAAACCAGAGTTGGTGATAGAAAACAATCAAGTGGAAGTGCTGTAGGAAGGATACAGACAGACAAGAAATTAGAACACAATAGGCCTGACCTGGTGGTTTTTGATGAGGTAAAAAGATTGTGCCTGATTGTAGATGTAGCT
>OZ024759.1:8966330-8996330 GCA_964016885.1 Eledone cirrhosa | reverse complement strand
AATTTATAAATTTCCGGTTGGTTGATTGGTTCCACAACCAGATGATTGTTCATATATTGTCAAAGTTCTTTCGTTACACATTCTGTGACCTCTTCAGTGACTGGGGATCCTTTTCTTTGTTTTTGTGCCTCTCCTTTGTTCTGTCCTACGCCATCTTGTTTTTGTGTGTGTTGTGTGCTTAGTTTGCGCATGTGTTACATCCGAATGTCTGTGTGTGTTTATATTTGTTTATTTATTTGTTTATTTACATGTTACTGGTTGGTTGTTTGTTCTATGTGTGTGTTTATTTTCATTTTGTCCTTAATTGTAAGTTGTGATGTTGCTGTTCCATTCATGTTTTCTATTTAATTTTGGTTGGAGTTCATTTATGTTTATTGCCTCTGTGATTTGTCTAAACATTGCGTCTTTTCTGTGTGTAGATTCTATTTTTATTTCTATGTTCTCTAATTTACCCTTGTGTTCTATTTTAGCATGTTGGTAGAGTACAGATGATTCTTTACTATCTTGAAGCTCTCACCAGTGTTCATTTATCCGTTCCCCTATACTACGAGCTGTCTCACCTATGTACACTATATTCTTATCTCTACATTGTCCTTCAGTACATCTTATGCTATATACTACATTTCTAGTTTTACAGTTAATATGGGGGCTTAATTTACAGATTATACATTTCTTATCTATACAGGGAGGTCTTTGAAAAGGGTGTATATATATGTATATATATATGTATATATATATCATCATCATCACCGTTTTACGTCCGTTCTTCCACGCTAGCATGGGTTAGACTGGTTGTCCTGTTGTGGGCAGTGTCCAGTCAGCTGACCTTGTCTTGCTCATACGGGAACTGATTTTGGCTTGATTTCTACAGCTGGATGCCCTTCCTAACACCAACCTCATTTACAGTGAGTGCTGGGTGCTTTTTCCGTGGCACCTACACGACCACTTTACAGTGTGGGCTGGGTGCTTTTTTTGCCGTTCTACCTCCATGACCACTTTGCAGTGGGAGGGTGTGGGGGAATATTGTCTATATGCTTCAGCTTCGGCTTGTACCCGTGGGGGGTCGTGTCTTCTGTATTACTGCATCACACCAGAGGTGTCATCACCTTTGAGATGTGCAATTGGGTAAGGTTGGATTTTATCACTCTGCGGCTTCCATCAACTTCTAGTGCTCTGCACCTTTTTATGCAGCTGTCATCCTTCATACGCATCACATGTCCATACCAACGCAACCGCCTCTCCTGCACGTAGCATTTGATTCCTCTTATGCTCAGTCTCTCTCTCAATTCGTTTATGCTTTGTTGTTCGCATATATTACTATTACACATCCATCGGAGCATGCAGGCTTCGTTTCTTTCTAATCTACACAAGTCTTCTACACACAACACCCAGGTCTCACTACCATGTAACATTGCTGTTTGTATGCACGTATCATACAGTCTGCCTTTCATTTTGAGGGAAAAGTCTTTTGCAGCTAGCAGTGGCAGAAGCTCCCTGAACTTCTTCCACCCTGTTCTTACCCTGGCTACTGTACTTTCAGAACACCCACCTTCGCTGCTAATTCAGTCACCTAGGTAGCAAAAGCTATCCACTGTTTCTACAGAGCGCTCCCAGAGATTGGTGGTACTTGTTTCCTGTGGCTGTTTGCTGCTTGCTGTCTCAGCGCAGCTGCTACATGTGAAGCCTACATTCTTAGTTAAGCTTCCTGAGATCCCGCTATATCTCTTGTGTACCCATTGTTTGCATTTGAGGCAGAGGATGGAGTTCCTACCTACACCTTTCTTACATACTGAGCAAGGTCATTTACCTGAGGGGATCTGGGTTCTGTTTTCTTGTACTTATGAGGACCTTAGTCTTTGTCAGGTTGACTTTGAGACCCTTTCTTTCTAGTCCCCGCTTCTATGTTTGGAATTTCTTCTCTAGTTCTACCATAGATTCAGCTATAAGTGTGAGATCATCCACATACAGGAGTTACCATGGGCATCCAGTCTTAAACTCCTCTGTTATTGAGGCATTAAGTTAGTTGACCAGGTCATGAAGGTCAGAGAAAGAGTTATAGTGCAACTAATCAGAGAGTGAATTGATCTAGATGAAATGCAGTTTGGGTTTGTGTCAGGTAAAAGTACCACAGATGCTCTTTTCCTTGTACGACAACTACAAGAGAAGTACCTAGTTAAAAGTAAACCCCTCTACTTAGCTTTTGTTGACCTTTTGTTGACATAAACATACCAAAATCATGTTTCCACCCCCGGAGGTTTCATTCGCTTTTTGGAAATATCCGATCATGGATAAATCAACGAGTTTCGAAATCATCAGGAAACAAACTCAATTGGACAAAGATTTTTCTTAAATGATCCCCGCGAGAAACGAATTCAAAATGGCTAAGATCTGTCACATGGCCAGTGGTCAAGTCAGAAAGCTTGTGATTGGTGCCCGACTCCGCTTTGCATTGTTTAGCCGTCTATCTATTTCCACATTGTATATTATATACAATGATTCAAGCAAACTATAATATTTTATTATATATATATATATATATATATATATATATATATATATATATATATAATATTTTATTATATATATATATATATATATATATATATATATTGTACGACAACTACAGGAGAAGTACCTAGCTAAAAGTAAACCCCTATACTTAGCTTTCGTCGACTTGGAGAAAGCCTTCGACAGAGTCCCCCGTTCCATTATCTGGTGGGCTCTTAGAAAACTAGGTGTTGACGAATGGCTTGTGAGAGCTATACAAGCCATGTATAAAGAAACAGTCAGTAAGGTTAGAATTAACAACGAATATAGTGAAGAGTTTAGCGTAAAAGTTGGTGTCCATCAGGGCTCTGTTCTCAGCCCCCTACTATTTATTATTGCCCTTCAGGCTATAACAGAGGAGTTCAAGACCGGCTGCCCATGGGAACTCCTATACGCAGATGATCTAACGCTCATAGCTGAATCAATGACCGAACTAGAGAAGAAATTCCAAACATGGAAGCACGGCCTAGAATCAAAAGGCCTTAAAATTAACCTGGCTAAGACTAAAGTTCTAGTTTGTAGGAAAGAAAATAAGGCGGCAGTCCCATCTGGGAAATGGCCATGCTCAGTGTGTAGGAAAGGCGTACGTAGAAACTCCATTTTATGTCCCAAATGCAAAGTATGGGTGCATAAAAGATGTAGTGGGATCACAGGTAAGCTAACTAAGAACATAGATTTTACATGTGGCCGGTGCTCTGGTGCAATAAGTAGCAGCAAGTGCCCACAAAATACTAGCTCCTTCAACTGCGCAGAGGGTTCTATAGAAATAGTGGACAGCTTCCGTTACCTGGGTGACAAAATCAGCAGTGGGGGAGGGTGCTCTGAAAGTACAGTAGCTAGAGTCAGAACTGGATGGAAAAAGTTCAGAGAGCTTATACCACTATTAGCCGCTAGAGGGTTCTCCCTAAAAATGAAAGGCAGGTTATACGATGCCTGCATATGAACAGCAATGCTGCATGGCAGTGAGACCTGGGCATTGTGTGCAGAGGATATACGCAGACTAGAGAGGAACGAAGCTTGCATGCTCCGCTGGATGTGCAATAGTAATATACGTGAACGGCAAAGCATAAACGAACTAAGGAAAAAATTAGAAATAAGAGGGATCAGATGTTGTTTACTCGAGAGAAGGCTACGTTGGTACGGTCACGTGATGCGCATGAAAGACGACAGCTGTATAACAAAGTGCAGGGCAATAAAGATAGACGGTAGCCACGGAGTAGGCAGACCCAGAAAAACATGGGACGAGCTGATAAATTCCGACCTCACACGCTTACACCTCTCCAAGACAATGTCACTGGATCGAGACCTTTGGCGGTACTCAGTAATAGAGAAGACCCGCCTTACCTAAATACAAAGTAAAAACCTACTACAGTCAGTAGGCATCTCTATCAAAACACCCCCCCCGTCCCACCACCTCCACCCCATCCACACCGCCCCTTTCAATGTAAAGTTATGTTGGTCCCACAACATCCAGGCCGAAACAAATGAGATCGTGTAGGTGTCACGACAAAAAAACACACAGTCCACGCTGTAAATGTGGCCGTGTAGGCAACACGGTAAAAACCTCCCAGCCCCACACTGTAAATGTGGTTGGTGTTAGGAAGAGCATCCAGCTGTAGAAAACCCGCCAGACAGTCCACGCTGTAATGTGGCCGTGTAGGCAACACATTAAAAACCTCCCAGCCCCACACTGTAAATGTGGTTGGTGTTAGGAAGGGCATCCAACTGTAGAAAACCCGCCAGACAGTCCTATGCGAGCAAGACAACCACTCTTGCCTCAAGTGGGAAAAACCCCGTCCAAACCCATGCAAGCGTGGAACACGGACGCTAAACCTGATGATATAGGAAAATTTGCTTCGGCGAGATTTGAACTCAGACCATAAAGGGCCGTAACTCTTGGCTGCAAAGCATGGCGCCAGACACTCCAACGATACTATATAAGGGAACAAAGAATCAGTGTTGCATGATATACATATTTAATTACATATTACATATGGAAGCACATGGCTTAGTGGTTAGAGCGTTGGCCTTGCAATCGAAAAGTTGTGAGTTCAATTCTCAGACCGGGTGATGTGTTGTTTCCTTGAGCAAGACACTTTATTTCGCATTGCTCCAGTTTACTCAGCTGTAGAAATGAGATGATAGGGACTGGAGTCCCTATCATTCCACTGCAAAGTGGTCGTGGAGGTGCCACGGCAAAACAGCACCCAGCACTCACTGTAAATGAGGTTGGTGTTAGGAAGGGCATCCAGCTGTAGAAATCAAGCCAGAATCAGTTCCCGTCCCACCCTTGCAAGCAGGGAAAAGGGGACGTAAAATGAAATGATGATGTTGATGATATGTTTCACTGTCAATCAGTTTGAGGAACGATCTATTAATACTTCTATATATATATAAGTAGAAAGAGAGAGAGAGAGAGATGGTGTGAGGATACTTACTTTTACTGTACCCACATCAGTGTCGTTAGGTTTATCCTCTTTCACAGAAAATATGTATTTTGTTTTTACAAAGATAGGTACATAGCTGTTGACTTTGATCTTGTTGACATTGACTGTTGTGGTATCCACCTGAAGAGGAGGAGAACATGGTATATAGTAGAGAACATCAGATAGAACTTGGAATAAAATATAGGTTCTAGAGTATAATAGAGTATAGTGTAGTGTAGAGTATAGTATAGTGTAGTGTATAGTATAGTGTAGAGTATAGTGTATAGTGTAGTGTAGAGTATATAGTATAGTGTAGTGTATAGTATAGTATATAGTATAGTGTATAGTATAGTATATAGTATAGTGTAGTGTATAGTATAGTGTATAGTGTAGTGTATAGTATAGTGTAGTATAGTATAGTATAGTGTATAGTATAGTGTAGTGTATAGTGTAGTGTATAGTATAGTGTATAGTATAGTATATAGTATAGTGTATAGTGTATAGTGTATAGTATAGTGTAGTGTAGAGTATAGTGTATAGTATAGTATAGTGTATAGTATAGTGTATAGTATAGTATAGTGTAGTGTATAGTATAGTGTAGTGTATAGTATAGTATATAGTATAGTGTATAGTATAGTGTATAGTATAGTGTATAGTATAGTGTATAGTATAGTGTATAGTATAGTGTATAGTACAGTGTATAATATAGTGTATAATATAGTGTATAGTGTAGTGTAGTGTATAGTATAGTGTAGTGTATAGTATAGTATAGTGTTTAGTATAGTGTATAGTATAGTGTATAGTATAGTATAGTGTATAGTGTAGTGTATAGTATAGTATAGTGTAGTGTATAGTACAGTGTATAATATAGGGTATAGTATAGTGTAGTGTATAGTATAGTGTAGTGTATAGTATAGTATAGTGTAGTGTATAGTACATTGTATAATATAGGGTATAGTATAGTGTAGTGTATAGTATAGTGTATAGTATAGTGTATAATATAGGGTATAGTATAGTGTAGTGTATAGTATAGTATAGTATAGTGTAGTGTATAGTACAGTGTATAATATAGGGTATAGTATAGTGTAGGGTATAGTATAGTGTAGTGTATAGTATAGTATAGTGTAGTGTATAGTATAGTGTAGTGTAGTGTATAGTACAGTGTATAATATAGTGTATAGTTTAGTGTATAGTATAGTGTATAGTTTAGTGTATAGTATAGTGTAGTGTATAGTATAGTATAGTGTATAGTATAGTGTATACTATAGTGTATAATATAGTGTATAGTATAGTGTATAGTATAATATAGTGTATAGTATAGTGTAGTGTATAGTGTAGTGTATAGTGTAGTGTAGTCTATAGTATAATATAGTGTATAGTATAGTATAGTGTAGTGTATAGTATAATATAGTGAATAGTATAGTATAGTGTAGTGTATAGTATAATATAGTGTATAGTACAGTATAGTGTAGTGTATAGTATAATATAGTGTATAGTACAGTATAGTTTAGTGTAGTGTATAGTATAGTATAGTGTAGTGTAGTGTATAGTATAATATAGTGTATAGTATAGTATAGTGTAGTGTATAATATAATATAGTGTATAGTATAGTATAGTGTAGTGTAGTGTATAGTATAATATAGTGTATAGTATAGTATAGTGTAGTGTATAATATAATATAGTGTACAGTATAGTATAGTGTAGTGTAGTGTATAGTATAATATAGTGTATAGTATAGTATAGTGTATAGTATAGTGTAATGTAGTGTATAGTATAATATAGTGTATAGTATAGTATAGTGTATAGTATAGTGTAGTGTAGTATATAGTATAGTATAGTGTATAGTATAATATAGTGTATAGTATAGTATAGTGTAGTGTATAGTATAATATAGTGTATAGTATAGTATAGTGTAGTGTATAGTATAATATAGTGTATAGTATAGTGTAGTGTAGTGTATAATATAATATAGTGTATAGTATAGTATAGTTTAGTGTAGTGTATAGTATAATATAGTGTATAGTATAGTATAGTGTAGTGTATAGTATAATATAGTGTATAGTATAGTGTAGTGTAGTGTATAGTATAATATAGTGTATAGTGTAGTGTAGTGTATAGTATAATATGGTGTATAGTATAGTATAGTGTAGTGTATAGTGTAGTGTAGTGTATAGTATAGTGTAGTGTAGTGTATAGTATAATATAGTGTATAGTATAGTGTAGTGTAGTGTATAGTATAATATGGTGTATAGTATAATATAGTGTATAGTATAGTATAGTGTAGTGTATAGTAGAATATGGTGTATAGTATAATATAGTGTATAGTATAGTATAGTATAGTGTAGTGTATAGTATAATATAGTGTATAGTATAGTATAGTATAGTGTAGTGTATAGTATAGTTTAGTGTAGTGTATAGTATAATATAGTGTTTAGTATAGTATAGTATAGTGTAGTGTATAGTATAATATAGTGTATAGTATAGTATAGTATAGTGTAGTGTATAGTATAATATAGTGTGTAGTATAGTATAGTGTATAGTATAGTGTAGTGTAGAATATAATATAATGTATAGTATAGTATAGTGTAGTGTAGTGTATAGTATAATATAGTGTATAGTATAGTATAGTGTAGTGTAGTGTATAGTATAATATAGTGTATAGTATAGTATAGTGTAGTGTATAGTATAATATAGTGTATAGTATAGTGTAGTGTAGTGTATAGTATAATATAGTGTATAGTATAGTATAGTGTAGTGGATAGTATAATATAGTGTATAGTATAGTATAGTATAGTGTATAGTATAATATAGTGTATAGTATAGTATAGTATAGTGTAGTGTATAGTATAATATAGTGTATAGTATAGTATAGTGTATAGTATAGTGTAATGTAGTGTATAGTATAATATAGTGTATAGTATAGTATAGTATAGTGTAGTGTATAGTATAATATAGTGTATAGTATAGTATAGTTTAGTGTAGTGTATAGTATAATATAGTGTATAGTATAGTATAGTGTAGTGTAGTGTAGTGTATAGTATAATATAGTGTATAGTATAGTATAGTATAGTATAGTATAGTGTAGTGTATAGTATAATATAGTGTATAGTATAGTATAGTGTATAGTATAGTGTATAGTATAGTGTAGTGTAGTGTATAATATAATATAGTGTATAGTATAGTATAGTGTAGTGTAGTGTATAGTATAATATAGTGTATAGTATAGTTTAGTGTAGTGTATAGTATAATATAGTGTATAGTATAGTATAGTGTAGTGTATAGTATAATATAGTGTATAGTATAGTATAGTGTAGTTTAGTGTATAGTATAATATAGTGTATAGTATAGTGTAGTGTAGTGTATAGTATAATATAGTGAATAGTATAGTATAGTGTAGTGTATAGTATAATATAGTGTATAGTATAGTATAGTGTAGTGTATTGTATAATATAGTGTATAGTATAGTGTAGTGTATAATATAATATAGTGTATAGTATAGTGTAGTGTATAGTATAATATAGTGTATAGTATAGTATAGTGTAATGTAGTGTATAGTATAATATAGTGTATAGTATAGTATAGTGTATAGTATAGTGTAGTGTATAGTATAATATAGTGTATAGTAGAGTATAGTGTAGTGTATAATATAATATAGTGTATAGTATAGTATAGTGTAGTGTAGTGTATAGTATAATGTAGTGTATAGTATAGTGTAGTGTATAGTATAATATAGTGTATAGTATAGTGTATAGTATAGTGTAGTGTAGTGTATAATATAATATAGTGTATAGTATAGTATAGTGTAGTGTATAGTATAATATAGTGTATAGTATAGTATAGTGTATAGTATAGTGTAGTGTATAGTATAGTGTATAGTATAGTATAGTGTAATGTAGTGTATAGTATAATATAGTGTATAGTAGAGTATAGTGTAGTGTATAATATAATATAGTGTATAGTATAGTATAGTGTAGTGTAGTGTATAGTATAATGTAGTGTATAGTATAGTATAGTGTAGTGTATAGTATAATATAGTGTATAGTATAGTGTATAGTATAGTGTAATGTAGTGTATAGTATAATATAGTGTATAGTATAGTATAGTGTATAGTATAGTGTAGTGTAGTGTATAGTATAATATAGTGTATAGTAGAGTATAGTGTAGTGTAGTGTATAGTATAATGTAGTGTATAGTATAGTATAGTGTAGTGTATAGTATAATATAGTGTATAGTATAGTATAGTGTATAGTATAGTGTAGAATATAATATAGTGTATAGTATAGTATAGTGTAGTGTATAATATAGTGTATAGTATAGTGTAGTGTAGTGTATAGTATAGTATAGTTTAGTGTAGTGTATAGTATAGTGTAGTGTAGTGTATAGTATAATATATAGTATAGTGTAGTTTAGTGTATAGTATAATATAGTGTATAGTATATTATAGTGTAGTGTAGTGTATAGTATAATATAGTGTATAGTATAGTGTAGTGTAGTGTAGTGTATAGTATAATATGGTGTATAGTATAATATAGTGTATAGTATAATATAGTGTATAGTATAGTGTAGTGTAGTGTATAGTATAATATGGTGTATAGTATAATATAGTGTATAGTATAGTATAGAGTAGTGTATAGTATAATATAGTGTATAGTATAGTATAGTGTAGTGTAGTGTAGTGTATAGTATAATATGGTGTATAGTATAATATAGTGTATAGTATAGTGTAGTGTATAGTATAATATAGTGTATAGTATAGTTTAGTGTAGTGTATAGTATAATATAGTGTATAGTAGAGTATTGTGTAGTGTATAGTATAATATAGTGTATAGTATAGTGTAGTGTATAGTATAATATAGTGTATAGTATAGTATAGTATAGTGTAGTGTATAGTATAATATAGTGTATAGTATAGTGTAGTGTATAATATAATATAGTGTATAGTATAGTGTAGTGTAGTGTATAGTATAATATAGTGTATAGTATAGTATAGTGTATAGTGTAGTGTAGTGTATAATATAATATAGTGTATAGTATAGTATAATGTAGTGTAGTGTATAGTATAATATAGTGTATAGTATAGTGTAGTGTATAGTATAATATAGTGTATAGTATAGTATAGTATAGTGTAGTGTATAGTATAATATAGTGTATAGTATAGTGTAGTGTATAGTATAGTATATTATAGTGTATAGTATAGTATAGTGTAGTGTAGTGTATAGTATAATATAGTGTATAGTATAGTGTAGTGTAGTGTAGTGTATAGTATAATATGGTGTATAGTATAATATAGTGTATAGTATAGTATAGAGTAGTGTATAGTATAATATAGTGTTTAGTATAATATAGTGTATAGTATAGTATAGTGTAGTGTAGTGTATAGTATAATATGGTGTATAGTATAGTGTAGTGTAGTGTATAGTATAATATGGTGTATAGTATAGTATAGTTTAGTGTAGTGTATAGTATAATATGGTGTATAGTATAATATAGTGTATAGTATAGTATAGTTTAGTGTAGTGTATAGTATAATATAGTGTATAATATAGTATAGTGTAGTGTATAGTATAATATAGTGTATAGTATAGTATAGTGTAGTGTATAGTATAATATAGTGTATAGTATAGTATAGTGTAGTGTAGTGTATAGTATAATATAGTATAGTATTGTGTAGTGTAGTGTATAGTGTAGTGTATAGTATAATATAGTGTATAGTATAGTGTATAGTATAATATAGTGTATAGTATAGTATAGTGTAGTTTAGTGTATAGTATAATATAGTGTATAGTATAGTATAGTGTAGTGTAGTGTATAGTATAATATAGTGTATAGTATAGTGTAGTGTAGTGTATAGTATAATATGGTGTATAGTATAATATAGTGTATAGTATAGTGTAGTGTAGTGTAGTGTATAGTATAATATGGTGTATAGTATAATATAGTGTATAGTATAGTATAGAGTAGTGTATAGTATAATATAGTGTATAGTATAATATAGTGTATAGTATAGTGTAGTGTATAGTATAATATAGTGTATAGTATAGTATAGTGTAGTGTAGTGTATAGTATAATATAGTGTATAGTGTAGTGTAGTGTATAGTATAATATGGTGTATAGTATAATATAGTGTATAGTATAGTGTAGTGTATAGTATAGTATAGAGTAGTGTATAGTATAATATAGTGTATAGTATAATATAGTGTATAGTATAGTATAGTGTAGTGTAGTGTAGTGTATAGTATAATATGGTGTATAGTATAATATAGTGTATAGTATAGTATAGTTTAGTGTAGTGTATAGTATAATATAGTGTATAATATAGTATAGTGTAGTGTATAGTATAATATAGTGTATAGTATAGTATAGTGTAGTGTATAGTATAATATAGTGTATAGTATAGTATAGTGTAGTGTAGTGTATAGTATAATATAGTATAGTATTGTGTAGTGTAGTGTATAGTGTAGTGTATAGTATAATATAGTGTATAGTATAGTGTATAGTATAATATAGTGTATAGTATAGTATAGTGTAGTTTAGTGTATAGTATAATATAGTGTATAGTATAGTATAGTGTATAGTGTAGTGTATAATATAATATAGTGTATAGTATAGTGTAGTGTAGTGTATAGTATAATATAGTGTATAGTATAGTGTAGTGTATAGTATAATATGGTGTATAGTATAATATAGTGTATAGTATAGTGTAGTGTATAGTATAATATAGTGTATAGTATAGTATAGTGTAGTGTAGTGTATAGTATAATATAGTGTATAGTATAGTGTAGTGTAGTGTATAGTATAATATGGTGTATAGTATAATATAGTGTATAGTATAGTATAGAGTAGTGTATAGTATAATATAATGTATAGTATAATATAGTGTATAGTATAGTATAGTGTACTGTATAGTATAATATAGTGTATAGTATAGTATAGTGTACTGTATAGTATAATATAGTGTATAGTATAATATAGTGTATAGTATAGTATAGTGTACTGTATAGTATAATATAGTGTATAGTATAGTATAGTTTAGTGTAGTGTATAGTATAATATAGTGTATAGTATAGTATAGTGTAGTGTATAGTATAATATAGTGTATAGTGTAGTGTAGTGTATAGTATAATATAGTGTATAGTATAGTATAATGTAGTGTAGTGTATAGTATAATATAGTGTATAGTATAGTATTGTGTAGTGTAGTGTATAGTATAATATAGTGTATAGTGTAGTGTATAGTATAATATAGTGTATAGTGTAGTGTATAGTATAATATAGTGTATAGTATAGTATTATATAGTGTATAGTATAGAAACAGATGGGAGTGTTCCAGCCTGGACACTATCTAACGACTGACAGTAAGGCGAGAAGGCAGTGCCCCAGTCTGGCCCGTGTCGAATGACTGACAGATGGTAGTGCCTTAGCATATGACAGTACAACTGACAGACAGTAGTAAAGGAATGAAAGAATATGATGCCCCAGCATGGCCAGAGTGAAATGACTGAAAGCGAAAAAGCAATGTTTCTAAAAACTACTTACATCGACTGTATCAGAGACTGTGAGATTGACAGAGATATTATTAGGAGCGGATTCATTGAGCCATCTCATCAATGTTAGGACAAAACATGACCTAAAGTAAACATCAACAAATATATATATATATATATATATATATATATATATATATATATATATATATACACATAACATATATATAAACATGCAAGCGTGGAACACGGACGTTAAACGATGATGATGATGATGATGATGATCAACATACATATATATATATATATATACACATATTTAATCATAGACACATACATATATGTATATATATATAAATATATATACACACAAACACCAACTTAATAACGAGAAAGTTATTTTACTAAATACCTACAAATTCTTGGTAATTTTCAAAATGATTTGAAAAATCATAGGCAGTGTCTTTCATTAGAAATATGTTAATGAAAGGGTTAATGACATAGACAGTGTCTTTCATTAGAAATATGGTAATGAAGGGGTTAAAGACATAGACAGTGTCTTTCATTAGAAATATGGTAATGAAAGGGTTAATGACATAGACAGTGTCTTTCATTAGAAATATGGTAATGAAAGGGTTAATGACATAGACAGTGTCTTTCATTAGAAATATGGTAATGGAAGGGTTAATGACATAGACAGTGTCTTTCATTAGAAATATGGTAATGGAAGGGTTAAAGACATAGACAGTGTCTTTCATTAGAAATATGGTAATGAAAGAGTTAATGACATAGACAGTGTCTTTCATTAGAAATATGGTAATGAAAGGGTTAATGACATAGACAGTGTCTTTCATTAGAAATATGGTAATGGAAGGGTTAATGACATAGACAGTGTCTTTCATTAGAAATATGGTAATGAAAGGGTTAATGACATAGACAGTGTCTTTCATTAGAAATATGGTAATGAAAGGGTTAA
The DNA here is from genome assembly GCA_964016885.1 of Eledone cirrhosa. Classification (NCBI taxonomy): domain Eukaryota; kingdom Metazoa; phylum Mollusca; class Cephalopoda; order Octopoda; family Eledonidae; genus Eledone; species Eledone cirrhosa. The sequence goes on along the minus strand of OZ024759.1, from coordinate 8,982,898 downwards.
TGACATAGACAGTGTCTTTCATTAGAAATATGGTAATGGAAGGGTTAATGACATAGACAGTGTCTTTCATTAGAAATATGGTAATGGAAGGGTTAATGACATAGACAGTGTCTTTCATTAGAAATATGGTAATGAAAGGGTTAATGACATAGACAGTGTCTTACATTAGAAATATGGTAATGGAAGGGTTAATGACATAGACAGTGTCTTTCATTAGAAATATGGTAATGGAAGAGTCAAGAAGGGAGCCTCTTAGTTGGGGGAGAATTTTATTTTTATTGCTGTTATTTTTAACATGCTGTAAAGGATAAGTATTGAGACTCAAAGGTATCTTTATTGGTTGATATTAAATAAACAATAAATATACAAACTTGTCAGATGAGGAGGGTTTTGTCTGGAAATAATCCCCAGTGGATTTGGCAGTGAAGGTCAGCTTGTCATCATCTGGGTCTGTGGCCTGTAAATAGACATCATCATCACTATCATCATGATCATCACCACCATCGGCACCCCCAGCAAAATATAATAGTATATATAGAGTAATGTAAATGTTATGTGAGATATTATGTGAGGTAAAGCCTTTACTGTGACAATACAATAGTATATATAGAGTGGTTTCTTTATTTGCCACTAGGGCACAAAAGGTAGGGACAGATACAAGGGGGGAAGTTTACATATAATTAACGAGTACAAAAATATAACAATGAAATAACAACAACAAACGAAGTCCTCAATAGGGAGGGGGCATTAACATGGGTCGCACACACCCCGGAAAAAATGTGTAACCCTTCTCCTCAGGAGCACAAAGAGTAGGTGCTTCCCTCGTCTCCTCTTTTTCCTCTTCTTTCACCTACAGGCTGATATAGAGAGAAGACCCATTCACTCTGGCCATTCTCCCTACTTTCACCCACCTTTCATAAAACTTGCTGGGGTAGAGCACCTCTCTCTCCATTCTGATCCTTCTTTTAAAATGGTATTTGAAAAAGGGGACCAGTTGTTGGCCGGAGAGAAAGGTGTCTGACCTCAGCCCTTTCAGCCTCGTCCACCATACAACTTCTTTAGCCATGGCTACCACACAGAGAAAAACCGCCTCTCCTTCGTTTTTGAAAGGGGGAGGCGGTTTGATCGTGACAATGGACTCGGTGGTCAACCGGATTGGTCCCACCCTCGACAGTAGTCGTTCCACATAGCCCCACAGGTCAGCAATGCCTGGGCAGTGTACGAATGCGTGCGCAACGGTTTCGTCATCATGCACGCATCTCGGACAGATCTTATTCAAAGGATCTCTACCCAGGCTCCCATGCCTGTGGAGCTTGTCTCGAACGGGTAGAGCCCCTCGGTAGCACTGCCAAGCCAGGGACTTTTGGAAGTTGTCCATCGGTCCAGGGCCAAACGTCCTACCGAACAGACTGGCCAGTTCATCTTCCTCCATGTCTAGAGCTTCTCCGAGAGCATCGTCGCACCTGCTGCGTACCAACCCTCTATAGAATGTCGACGTGGAGTCTCCACTGATTGCCGGGTCCGCTTTCCAGAGGGCCGTGAGCGCCTGGGCACATTCAATGTGCCAGTCGCCCACTTTTCTCGGTCTTTGCTTGACCCAGGATTGCAGCTCGGTGAGCGAGACGAGTCTGGGAAAGGCTCGCCTCACAAACGGGGCCCACACCGGTTGACCGGTGAGGAATACCTGGAGGTGCCGTAGCCTTAATGCGTGTTTACGCATCTGTAGCCACGGCATCCCCAGCCCTCCTTTCGAAGGGTGTTGACAGCAGATGGATCTCCTCACCAAAGGGGTCCGCTTGTTCCAAAGAAATTGGAACAGCGCGCACTCCATTTTGGCGAGTCTTTTCACTGGGCAAGGCACGACGGTCAAGCGGTAGTAGATAACGGATGCTATATAAGTATTCGCCACCTCCGCTCGACCTTTCAGGGATAGTTTGCACTGGGCCCACTTCTGGGTGAGTGCAAACACCCTGGCCGTTACCTCGTTCCAGTTTTTCTCCACCTGGAGGTCTGGTCCGAACCAGACCCCAAGCAGCTTCACCGGGCCCTCCGTCCAGCGTCCGACGACGTCGTTGGAGGGCATCGGTTTGCCTCTCCATGTTCCGAGTTGCAAACCGACGGACTTGTCCCGGTTCAGCTTGGCTCCTGTAAACCTTTCATATTCCTCCAGTAAGGTGCCGATCTCACCGATTTGCGAGGTTTTCGACACCATTACTGTCACGTCATCGGCGTAGGCCGACGCCGCTTTCTGCAATCCCGGTTCCAAAGGGATGCCCTGCAACCGCTCCAACTTCCGCAGTAGTGGCTCAAGAGCCAGCACATACAGTAGGGAGGAGAGAGGGCATCCCTGTCGGATGGATCGCATGATTTGGAACGGCTCCGAGAGGTGGCCGTTCACCTTGACCCTTGAGCAGACGTTGCTGCTGTGCATCGCAGCAATCCAACCCCTGAAAACGGGTCCGAAGCCTGCCGCCGCGAGCACCGCATCCAGGTAACGATGGTCAACCCTATCGAAAGCTTTAGATTGATCCAAGTTGATCAGGGCCCCACCAAAGCCGGGTTCATTCCCTACCCTCTCTATGATGTATCGCATAAGGTGGAGATTGTCGTGAATGGACCTGGACGGGATTGCGCATGTCTGCGCTTCTCCCACCAGGTTTCCAACGACAAGCGCCAACCTCTTCGCTAACACCTTGGCCAAAATCTTTAACTCTGTATTTAGCAGAGTTATGGGCCTGAAGTTACTTATGTCATCCCCCTTGTTCTCATCCTTCCTCACCAGCGTAACTACGCCCTTGGTCACAGAACTGGGAATTCTCCCGTTCTGCTGCCAGTTGCAGTAGACCGCTTCGAGGATATCGGAGAACAAGTCCGGCATCGCTACATATAGCTCGTATGGTAGACCATCGAGACCCGGGGATTTGCGTTTGCCGCATTGGCTCAGCGCCGCCCCTATCTCAGCAGCTGAAATCGTCCTTTCGCAGGACTTCGCCTCCGCGTCCGAGAGGCGCGGCAGACCGTCGAGGTATGGATTGAAATCCATAGTCTCACCCGGCGCGCCGCCCCTCCCGAACAGTCGTGCAAAGTGCCGCTGAAAGGCCGCACACATCTGCCCAGGTTCAAGGATCACACGCCCATCCTGGTCCTTCAAAGACCGAATCGTGGACTTGTTCCCACTTTTTGCCTCTGTCACTCGGGCCCAGCTCACAGCTTTGGCTCCCTCATTACCCAGAGCACGTATTTTACTCCTGACAACGCAGCCTTCATGCTTCACCTCAAAGAACTGGTCTAAGGCCATTCTTGATGCCAGCACGCCGGCTACATTGCCACTCCTAATCGCCTCTTCTACTCTATCTACTAATTCCCTTTCCGTCTTGTTCCTATCCCTTGCTAATTCCTGACTAAAACCTATCGATTCTATTCTAATTGCTCTCTTAAGAGAGCTCCACCACCTGTTGTTGACAATTGCCCCTGTCAAACTCTGCTTAACTAACGTGCTAATCCGTTTACTGTAAGCTTTGCTTCTCGGTAAGGACAAGTTCAGCTTCCAGTAACCGGGTCCCTGTCTATGGGTTCTATCAAGGTTGGCTATGCAGGTCACTAACTTGTGATCCGAATAGTCAACCATGAACATTTTTGGACAGCTAAATGTGTCCCTATCGTTCTCTCTAACTAGGACCCTATCTAGGTACGACCTAGATGTTCCACTGCGATTGGTCCACGTCCATAGTGGTACAGTCGGAAAATCTAGTCGATATCTATCGGCCAGGTCAAATCGGCCGATTAACCTTTTGAGGCTTTTACACCCCCCTCTATTGGCACATGCCCCTACATAGTCCCAACGTGCATCCAGGATACCATTCCAGTCCCCCACTAAAAGCAAGGAGCGGGACGTTCCCAGAAAAGTTTCCAGACGTTGGAAGTATTCCGGCCGCGCTGCCCAAAAAGGGGCGTACACAGCTATTAGTCTAAGGGCTCCACTTTCACTACTGCCGACGTCTAAAACCACCAGTCGACCCTCCGGGTCCAGGTGCACCTTCTGTATGGCGAGGCCCAGGTGTTTTCGCAGCAGAACGACAACTCCACCCCCACCCCCCGGTTGACAGAGAGATGCGAAGATCTCAAAGTCGTCGAAGAGGGGCGCCAGTTGGTGCTCGCTGCTGATCCTGGACTCGCAAATAGCCATTACATCCATTCTATGCGACCTGAGATCGTTTAAAAGTTTGCCTTGTTTCCAAGACAGTCCCAGGCCACGTACATTCAGACACCCAACTCTTATATCAGCCATGTTGGTTAAAAGAGGAAGGACCTACCTGTTCGGCTCCTGAGGTTGCACAGGCGTATTGGAGGGGTTGTTTGGTGGGGTGTTGTTCTGTGGTGGAGTGGGGGTGTTTGGTGAGGTGTGGGTGGGGAAACGTTTCAAGAGGACGCGGTTATAGGGTCGAGTACATGTTTTCCCCACGTCCTCAGGAAAGTTCTCTCTTAGTTTTGCATAGGTGTCCATTGGGAGTCTTATCATTTTTAAATGCGGTTTGTTGGCCGCGCTTGCAAAGAATTGCCCTTCAGTTTCCACCAAAGGGTCTTTGTGTATTGTTTTTACTAGTTCTTTGTTATTTGTGTTAATGTATGTATACTGTTTTATTTGTGTTGTGTTTGTTTGTTGTTCTTGTGTGTGCTTACGTTTTGTTGTATGTGTTATGTTTTGGGGTGGGGCGGATTTTGTTTGTTCTGTTTGTTTTGTTTTTGTTGGTGGTTGTGTGTTTGTTTCGTTTATGTTCGAGTGGTGCTTTCTTTTTTTCCTTTTTACAGGTTGGAAGGGTTCCCCCTCTTCGTCACTAGGTGCCGTTTCCGCTGGGTCCTCGTCCGTGCTGTCGGGTAGTGGTGTATTTTGGGGTTTTGTTGTATTTGTGTGTGTTTTGGGAGTTGTTTTGGGTGGGGCCGTGTCTTGTGTTATTTTTCCCTGTTGTTTTTGTTGTTGTTGTGGTGGTGGTGGTGGAGGTGGTGGTGGTGGTGGTGGTGGCGGTGGTGGTGTGTGGGGTGTAGGCAAAAGAGCCTTTTTTTTTGTCAATTGAGGACAAGCAGCCCTTAGATGACCCCTGCTTGAACAGTAGTAACATATGGGCCTCCTACCCTCGGCTGAAATATATATAAATGTTTCTCCATCGAGGGACACCCTCTGTGGTATTCTAGCTATTCGTTCTGGTCTCATTTGGACCAGAACCTCCACGCTCAAACCGCCGAAAACGTCTGTGGTGACTTCTCCTACTGAGAGGATTCCGTCCTCGTCTTCTAAAAATCCTGTTAGTACCCAGGAAATGCATGCATTTGGCCGGATTCCGGAGACCCTTATCTTCTGCGTTCTTTTCCCTAAATATGTGGGGAAAAATGTATGTAGCTTGGAAACAATTGGTGCCACAGAGTATTTCCTGGCCGTCAATTGATCCTTCATTAGGACCGTTATATTCCCATAGAGTGGCCCTTTTTGTATGAACGATATATCACTCCACACATTTTTTAGGACCAGCTCAATCTCTTTTTGGGATAATTGAGTTGGTTTCCTTGTTATGTTGGAAATTGTTCTGAAAGATATCGTTCTTAGCGTCGTGTCTCTTTTGATTTCTTGTGGGGAGGTGATTGTGAAGTCTCCTCCTTCTTTGAAAGTTACATACTGTTTCGCTTCCTTCATCTTTTCTCTCAGAGTTGTAATGTCCAGTTGCTTGCAGGTTTGTGTTTTCCGGACCGCCTGTGCAAAGGAGGCACCAGTAGTGGGTTCGCTTTGTTTGGTGTTATCGTTATTTTTTCCTTGGTTGGTGTTGTGACTATTGCTGTTATTGTCGTTGTTGTTTTTGTCTGCGTTTATGTGACTTTCTGGGTTTTCACCCATTTTTACAAATTTTTCTTTTAATTCCGTGTTCCATGTTTCTTTTGCAGAAGTCAGGAGGGAAGACTTAGAGCCTTGTGCTTCTAGCTTCTCTGTATCACCTTTCTTAGGGGGCGTGGCTTTCACGTTAGGATGAGATGTGAAAATTCCGTCCATTTCTATTAGTTTGCCGTAATAAATTTTTAACTGGAAAATTCGCCCCAAAAAGGGGCGAAAATAAATAAACTCAAAGTTTGACGACCAAGGCAAGGGGTTAACGTATATTACAGTATAAAAAAATTAATCAAAACTCACTTTTTGAGTAAGTAAATCCGACTCGGTAGCCGAGCTTGTTCTCACACGTCAACACACGTCTCTCGTATACGAGATGTTATGTGAGATATTATGTGAGGTAAAGCCTTTACTGTGACAATACAATAGTATATATAGAGTAATGTAAATGTTATGTGAGATATTATGTGAGGTAAAGCCTTTACTGTGAAAATACAACAGTATATATAGAGTAATGTAAATGTTATGTGAGATATTATGTGAGGTAAAGGCTTTACTGTGACAATACAATAGTATATATAGAGTAATGTAAATGTTATGTGAGGTATTATGTGAGGTAAAGCCTTTACTGTGACAATACAATAGTATATATAGAGTAATGTAACTGTTATGTGAGATATTATGTGAGGTAAAGCCTTTACTGTGACAATACAATAGTATATATAGAGTAATGTAAATGTTATGGAAGATATTATGTGAGGTGAAGCATTTACTGTGACAATACAATAGTATATATAGAGTAATGTAAATGTTATGTGAGGTATTATGTGAGGTAAAGCCTTTACTGTGAAAATACAATAGTATATATAGAGTAATGTAAATGTTATGTGAGGTAAACTGTTTACCGTGAAAATACAATAGTATATATAGAGTAGTGTAAATGTTATGTGAGATTTTATGTGAGGTAAAGCCTTTACTGTGGAAATATAATAGTATATATAGAGTAATGTAAATGTTATGTGAGATATGTAAGGTAAAGTCTTTACTGTGACAATACAATAGTATATATAGAGTAATGTAAATGTTATGTGAGATATTATGTGAGGTAAAGCCTTTACTGTGAAAATACAATAGTATATATAGAGTAATGTAAATGTTATGTGAGATATTATGTGAGGTAAAGCCTTTACTGTGAAAATACGATAGTATATTTAGAGTAATGTAAATGTTATGTGAGATATTATGTGAGGTAAAGCCTTTACTGTGAAAATACAATAGTATATTTAGAGTAATGTAAATGTTATGTGATGTATTATGTGAGGTAAAGCCTTTACTGTGACAATACAATAGTATATATAGAGTAATGTAAATGTTATGTGAGATATTATGTGAGGTAAAGCCTTTACTGTGACAATACAATAGTATATATAGAGTAATGTAAATGTTATGTGAGATATTATGTGAGGTAAAGCCTTTACTGTGAAAATACGATAGTATATATAGAGTAATGTAAATGTTATGTGAGATATTATGTGAGGTAAAGCCTTTACTGTGAAAATACAATAGTATATTTAGAGTAATGTAAATGTTATGTGATGTATTATGTGAGGTAAAGCCTTTACTGTGACAATACAATAGTATATATAGAGTAATGTAAATGTTATGTGAGATATTATGTGAGGTAAAGCCTTTACTGTGACAATACAATAGTATATATAGAGTAATGTAAATGTTATGTGAGATATTATGTGAGGTAAAGCCTTTACTGTGAAAATACAACAGTATATATAGAGTGGTTTCTTTATTTGCCACTAGGGCACAAAAGGTAGGGACAGATACAAGGGGGGAAGTTTACATATAATTAACGAGTACAAAAATATAACAATGAAATAACAACAACAAACGAAGTCCTCAATAGGGAGGGGGCATTAACATGGGTCGCACACACCCCGGAAAAAATGTGCAACCCTTCTCCTCAGGAGCACAAAGAGTAGGTGCTTCCCTCGTCTCCTCTTTTTCCTCTTCTTTTACCTACAGGCTGATATAGAGAGAAGACCCATTCACTCTGGCCATTCTCCCTACTTTCACCCACCTTTCATAAAACTTGCTGGGGTAGAGCACCTCTCTCTCCATTCTGATCCTTCTTTTAAAATGGTATTTGAAAAAGGGGACCAGTTGTTGGCCGGAGAGAAAGGTGTCTGACCTCAGCCCTTTCAGCCTCGTCCACCATACAACTTCTTTAGCCATGGCTACCACACAGAGAAAAACCGCCTCTCCTTCGTTTTTGAAAGGGGGAGGCGGTTTGATCGTGACAATGGACTCGGTGGTCAACCGGATTGGTCCCACCCTCGACAGTAGTCGTTCCACATAGCCCCACAGGTCAGCAATGCCTGGGCAGTGTACGAATGCGTGCGCAACGGTTTCGTCATCATGCACGCATCTCGGACAGATCTTATTCAAAGGATCTCTACCCAGGCTCCCATGCCTGTGGAGCTTGTCTCGAACGGGTAGAGCCCCTCGGTAGCACTGCCAAGCCAGGGACTTTTGGAAGTTGTCCATCGGTCCAGGGCCAAACGTCCTACCGAACAGACTGGCCAGTTCATCTTCCTCCATGCCTAGAGCTTCTCCGAGAGCATCGTCGCACCTGCTGCGTACCAACCCTCTATAGAATGTCGACGTGGAGTCTCCACTGATTGCCGGGTCCGCTTTCCAGAGGACCGTGAGCGCCTGGGCACATTCAATGTGCCAGTCGCCCACTTTTCTCGGTCTTTGCTTGACCCAGGATTGCAGCTCGGTGAGCGAGACGAGTCTGGGAAAGGCTCGCCTCACAAACGGGGCCCACACCGGTTGACCGGTGAGGAATACTTGGAGGTGCCGTAGCCTTAATGCGTGTTTACGCATCTGTAGCCACGGCATCCCCAGCCCTCCTTTCGAAGGGTGTTGACAGCAGATGGATCTCCTCACCAAAGGGGTCCGCTTGTTCCAAAGAAATTGGAACAGCGCGCACTCCATTTTGGCGAGTCTTTTCACTGGGCAAGGCACGACGGTCAAGCGGTAGTAGATGACGGATGCTATATAAGTATTCGCCACCTCCGCTCGACCTTTCAGGGATAGTTTGCACTGGGCCCACTTCTGGGTGAGTGCAAACACCCTGGCCGTTACCTCGTTCCAGTTTTTCTCCACCTGGAGGTCTGGTCCGAACCAGACCCCAAGCAGCTTCACCGGGCCCTCCGTCCAGCGTCCGACGACGTCGTTGGAGGGCATCGGTTTGCCTCTCCATGTTCCGAGTTGCAAACCGACGGACTTGTCCCGGTTCAGCTTGGCTCCTGTAAACCTTTCATATTCCTCCAGTAAGGTGCCGATCTCACCGATTTGCGAGGTTTTCGACACCATTACTGTCACGTCATCGGCGTAGGCCGACGCCGCTTTCTGCAATCCCGGTTCCAAAGGGATGCCCTGCAACCGCTCCAACTTCCGCAGTAGTGGCTCAAGAGCCAGCACATACAGTAGGGAGGAGAGAGGGCATCCCTGTCGGATGGATCGCATGATTTGGAACGGCTCCGAGAGGTGGCCGTTCACCTTGACCCTTGAGCAGACGTTGCTGCTGTGCATCGCAGCAATCCAACCCCTGAAAACGGGTCCGAAGCCTGCCGCCGCGAGCACCGCATCCAGGTAACGATGGTCAACCCTATCGAAAGCTTTAGATTGATCCAAGTTGATCAGGGCCCCACCAAAGCCGGGTTCATTCCCTACCCTCTCTATGATGTATCGCATAAGGTGGAGATTGTCGTGAATGGACCTGGACGGGATTGCGCATGTCTGCGCTTCTCCCACCAGGTTTCCAACGACAAGCGCCAACCTCTTCGCTAACACCTTGGCCAAAATCTTTAACTCTGTATTTAGCAGAGTTATGGGCCTGAAGTTACTTATGTCATCCCCCTTGTTCTCATCCTTCCTCACCAGCGTAACTACGCCCTTGGTCACAGAACTGGGAATTCTCCCGTTCTGCTGCCAGTTGCATTAGATCGCTTCGAGGATATCGGAGAACAAGTCCGGCATCGCTACATATAGCTCGTATGGTAGACCATCGAGACCCGGGGATTTGCGTTTGCCGCATTGGCTCAGCGCCGCCCCTATCTTAGCAGCTGAAATCGTCCTTTCGCAGGACTTCGCCTCCGCGTCCGAGAGGCGCGGCAGACCGTCGAGGTATGGATTGAAATCCATAGTCTCACCCGGCGCGCCGCCCCCCTCGAACAGTCGTGCAAAGTGCCGCTGAAAGGCCGCACACATCTGCCCAGGTTCAAGGATCACACGCCCATCCTGGTCCTTCAAAGACCGAATCGTGGACTTGTTCCCACTTTTTGCCTCTGTCACTCGGGCCCAGCTCACAGCTTTGGCTCCCTCATTACCCAGAGCACGTATTTTACTCCTGACAACGCAGCCTTCATGCTTCACCTCAAAGAACTGGTCTAAGGCCATTCTTGATGCCAGCACGCCGGCTACATTGCCACTCCTAATCGCCTCTTCTACTCTATCTACTAATTCCCTTTCCGTCTTGTTCCTATCCCTTGCTAATTCCTGACTAAAACCTATCGATTCTATTCTAATTGCTCTCTTAAGAGAGCTCCACCACCTGTTGTTGACAATTGCCCCTGTCAAACTCTGCTTAACTAACGTGCTAATCCGTTTACTGTAAGCTTTGCTTCTCGGTAAGGACAAGTTCAGCTTCCAGTAACCGGGTCCCTGTCTATGGGTTCTATCAAGGTTGGCTATGCAGGTCACTAACTTGTGATCCGAATAGTCAACCATGAACATTTTTGGACAGCTAAATGTGTCCCTATCGTTCTCTCTAACTAGGACCCTATCTAGGTACGACCTAGATGTTCCACTGCGATTGGTCCACGTCCATAGTGGTACAGTCGGAAAATCTAGTCGATATCTATCGGCCAGGTCAAATCGGCCGATTAACCTTTTGAGGCTTTTACACCCCCCTCTATTGGCACATGCCCCTACATAGTCCCAACGTGCATCCAGGATACCATTCCAGTCCCCCACTAAAAGCAAGGAGCGGGACGTTCCCAGAAAAGTTTCCAGACGTTGGAAGTATTCCGGCCGCGCTGCCCAAAAAGGGGCGTACACAGCTATTAGTCTAAGGGCTCCACTTTCACTACTGCCGACGTCTAAAACCACCAGTCGACCCTCCGGGTCCAGGTGCACCTTCTGTATGGCGAGGCCCAGGTGTTTTCGCAGCAGAACGACAACTCCACCCCCACCCCCCGGTTGACAGAGAGATGCGAAGATCTCAAAGTCGTCGAAGAGGGGCGCCAGTTGGTGCTCGCTGCTGATCCTGGACTCGCAAATAGCCATTACATCCATTCTATGCGACCTGAGATCGTTTAAAAGTTTGCCTTGTTTCCAAGACAGTCCCAGGCCACGTACATTCAGACACCCAACTCTTATATCAGCCATGTTGGTTAAAAGAGGAAGGACCTACCTGTTCGGCTCCTGAGGAGCAGGTTGCACAATATCCATGGGCGTATTGGAGGGGTTGTTTGGTGGGGTGTTGTTCTGTGGTGGAGTGGGGGTGTTTGGTGAGGTGTGGGTGGGGAAACGTTTCAAGAGGACGCGGTTATAGGGTCGAGTACATGTTTTCCCCACGTCCTCAGGAAAGTTCTCTCTTAGTTTTGCATAGGTGTCCATTGGGAGTCTTATCATTTTTAAATGCGGTTTGTTGGCCGCGCTTGCAAAGAATTGCCCTTCAGTTTCCACCAAAGGGTCTTTGTGTATTGTTTTTACTAGTTCTTTGTTATTTGTGTTAATGTATGTATACTGTTTTATTTGTGTTGTGTTTGTTTGTTGTTCTTGTGTGTGCTTACGTTTTGTTGTATGTGTTATGTTTTGGGGTGGGGCGGATTTTGTTTGTTCTGTTTGTTTTGTTTTTGTTGGTGGTTGTGTGTTTGTTTCGTTTATGTTCGAGTGGTGCTTTCTTTTTTTCCTTTTTACAGGTTGGAAGGGTTCCCCCTCTTCGTCACTAGGTGCCGTTTCCGCTGGGTCCTCGTCCGTGCTGTCGGGTAGTGGTGTATTTTGGGGTTTTGTTGTATTTGTGTGTGTTTTGGGAGTTGTTTTGGGTGGGGCCGTGTCTTGTGTTATTTTTCCCTGTTGTTTTTGTTGTTGTTGTGGTGGTGGTGGTGGAGGTGGTGGTGGTGGTGGTGGTGGCGGTGGTGGTGTGTGGGGTGTAGGCAAAAGAGCCTTTTTTTTTTGTCAATTGAGGACAAGCAGCCCTTAGATGACCCCTGCTTGAACAGTAGTAACATATGGGCCTCCTACCCTCGGCTGAAATATATATAAATGTTTCTCCATCGAGGGACACCCTCTGTGGTATTCTAGCTATTCGTTCTGGTCTCATTTGGACCAGAACCTCCACGCTCAAACCGCCGAAAACGTCTGTGGTGACTTCTCCTACTGAGAGGATTCCGTCCTCGTCTTCTAAAAATCCTGTTAGTACCCAGGAAATGCATGCATTTGGCCGGATTCCGGAGACCCTTATCTTCTGCGTTCTTTTCCCTAAATATGTGGGGAAAAATGTATATATCTTGGAAACAATTGGTGCCACAGAGTATTTCCTGGCCGTCAATTGATCCTTCATTAGGACCGTTATATTCCCATAGAGTGGCCCTTTTTGTATGAACGATATATCACTCCACACATTTTTTAGGACCAGCTCAATCTCTTTTTGGGATAATTGAGTTGGTTTCCTTGTTATGTTGGAAATTGTTCTGAAAGATATCGTTCTTAGCGTCGTGTCTCTTTTGATTTCTTGTGGGGAGGTGATTGTGAAGTCTCCTCCTTCTTTGAAAGTTACATACTGTTTCGCTTCCTTCATCTTTTCTCTCAGAGTTGTAATGTCCAGTTGCTTGCAGGTTTGTGTTTTCCGGACCGCCTGTGCAAAGGAGGTACCAGTAGTGGGTTCGCTTTGTTTGGTGTTATCGTTATTTTTTCCTTGGTTGGTGTTGTGACTATTGCTGTTATTGTCGTTGTTGTTTTTGTCTGCGTTTATGTGACTTTCTGGGTTTTCACCCATTTTTACAAATTTTTCTTTTAATTCCGTGTTCCATGTTTCTTTTGCAGAAGTCAGGAGGGAAGACTTAGAGCCTTGTGCTTCTAGCTTCTCTGTATCACCTTTCTTAGGGGGCGTGGCTTTCACGTTAGGATGAGATGTGAAAATTCCGTCCATTTCTATTAGTTTGCCGTAATAAATTTTTAACTGGAAAATTCGCCCCCAAAAGGGGCGAAAATAAATAAACTCAAAGTTTGACGACCAAGGCAAGGGGTTAACGTATATTACAGTATAAAAAAATTAATCAAAACTCACTTTTTGAGTAAGTAAATCCGACTCGGTAGCCGAGCTTGTTCACACACGTCAACACACGTCTCTCGTATACGAGATGTTATGTGAGATATTATGTGAGGTAAAGCCTTTACTGTGACAATACAATAGTATATATAGAGTAATGTAAATGTTATGTGAGATATTATGTGAGGTAAAGCCTTTACTGTGAAAATACAATAGTATATATAGAGTAATGTAAATGGTATGTGAGATATTATGTGAGGTAAAGCCTTTACTGTGACAATACAATAGTATATATAGAGTAATGTAAATGTTATGTGAGGTATTACGTGAGGTAAAGCCTTTACTGTGAAAATACAATAGTATATATAGAGTAATGTGCATGGTAAAGGGTTAAACTGACCTGTAGTATCATGAGTATTGTCCCTGGCACAGCTGTCTCCGGTACAGAGATAGCTTTAGACATTGACTTGGAAAATGTTGGCTTTCGATTCGGAGACGTTACATTGACTGTAACCATAGCAACAGATGATCTAATGGAAATAGATTAAAGGTAGGAAGGAGTTGGAAATAGAATAGGTAGGCTACAACAACAACACCAACAACACCAACAACACCAACACCAACAACAACAACACCAACACCAACAACAACAACAACACCAACAACACCAACAACAACAACACCAACACCAACAACAACAACAACACCAACAACACCAACACCAACAACACCAACAACAACAACACCAACAACACCAACAACAACAACACCAACAACAACAACAACAACACCAACAACACCAACAACAACACCAACAACAACAACACCAACAACAACAACACCAACAACACCAACAACACCAACAACAACAACACCAACAACACCAACAACAACAACACCAACAACACCAACAACAACACCAACAACACCAACAACAACACCAACAACACCAACAACAACACCAACAACAACAACACCAACAACAACAACACCAACAACACCAACAACAACAACACCAACAACACCAACAACACCAACAACAACAACACCAACACCAACAACACCAACACCAACAACACCAACAACAACAACACCAACGACACCAACAACAACACCACCACCACCAACAACACTAACAACACCAACACCAACACCAACAACACTAACAACACCAACACCAACACCACCACCAACAACACTAACAGCACCAACAACACTAACAACAACACCACCGACACCACCACCACCACCCTCACCAACAACACCACCACCACCACCCTCACCAACAACAACAACACCACCACCCTCACCAACAACACCACCACCCTCACCAACAACACCACCACCCTCACCAACAACAACAACACCATCACCACCACCACCAACACCACCACCACCAACACCACCACCACCAACAACACGACCACCAGCACCAACACCACCACCACCACCAACACCACCACCACCACCACCACCAACACCAACAACAACACCACCACTAACACCACCACCACCACCACCACCACTAACACCACCACCACTAACACCACTAACACCACCACCACTAACACCACCACCACCACCACTAACACCCCCACCACCAACAACAACCACAACAACAACAAAATAAAGGAATGTGAATTACCTGGGGTAAGTTGCTCCATCTTGGCCAGTGACTGTAAAGCTGTAGAGGTTTGTATGTAACGCAGCAGAAACTGTCAGAATGCCTCTCTGGTCAATCTTAAAAGGGAGTTTGGTGTCCCCAATGGTGAGGGTCACATTGCCATTGTTACCTTGGTCTTCATCAGAGACTGTTACCTGGTGAGAGGTGAGAGGGGAGATGTGAGAGGGGGGTGAAGAGGGGGGGGTGAATTGGGGGTGAGTGTGGAGAGGAGAGAGGTGACAGGGGAGAGTTGATGGGGGAGGGGGTGGGAAGAGGAGGTGGGATGAGGGGGGTGAATGGGTAGGGGGAGTGTGGAGAGGGGAAAAGAGACCGGGGAGAGGTGATATGGGAGAGGTGACAGGTGAGAGGTGGCAGGTGAGAGGTGGCAGGTGAGAGGTGGCAGGTGAGAGGTGAGAAGGGAGAGGTGGCAGGTGAGAGGGGAGAGGTGACAGGTGAGAAGGGAGAGGGGAGAGGTGACAGGTGAGAGGTGGCAGGTGAGAGGTGAGAAGGGAGAGGTGGCAGGTGAGAGGTGGCAGGTGAGAGGTGAGAAGGGAGAGGTGGCAGGTGAGAGGGGAGAGGTGACAGGTGAGAGGTGGCAGGTGAGAGGTGGCAGGTGAGAGGTGGCAGGTGAGAGGTGAGAAGGGAGAGGTGGCAGGTGAGAGGGGAGAGGTGACAGGTGAGAGGTGGCAGGTGAGAGGTGAGACGTGGCAGGTGAGAGGTGAGAGGGGAGAGGTGGGAGGTTGAGGAAAGTGAGTTAACTTTACTTACTTTACCAATGGATGTCCCAGGGGCTGTTTGTAGGAGGACATCAAATGTGTAGGGGAGGTTGGTAAATTTAGGGTTGTGAATGTTAACATCCTTCAGTCTGACAACTATTTGATGTGCTTGACTTTTAGATTTGTTGTCTGTCTGTTCTTCCTCAGCAATCACCTAACATTGTAACAATGGAAATCATAATCAATCTTTTTACAAATACAAACAAACAAATATTTATTATTGTCTGTCTGTATATATATATATATATATATATATATACATATACACACACATATATATTTACACACACATATTTTACGGCTTTCACACGAAGGCGCACCCTATTTATTTAACCCAATTGGTCAGTAGCTTTTGCCACAGCCTATCACGCGCACGCGCATTCTTTCCCTCGTTTGAATTTTCCCCATAACGGCATTCCTATGTTTTAACAACAATACAACTTTCTCCGGCTTAGCCTGTTCCCCCCCCCCTTTTGGAACTTTCCCCCGTTGATGGGCGTGAGCCCGAAATATTGGGATTAAATCTCCACTACGGTAACCCTTCTACCTTTGTTTTGTTTTCATTTTTTCATTTCTCTCAATTTTCACTTTTCTCCTATTTCTCACTCACTTCCTACCTCGAGATTTCCCATCTGCATTGTTGTGGCTTTCTAAACTACATATTTTACACATTTCACAATGCTTCAAGCAAACTTTAACACCCTCTTATATATATATATCTTTCAATGTAAAGTTATGTTGGTGCCACAACATCCAGGCCGAAACAAATGAGGTCGTGTAGGTGTCACGACAAAAAAAACACACAGTCCATGCTGTAATGTGGCCGTGTAGGCAACACGGTAAAAACCTCCCAGTCCCACACTGTAAATGTGGTTGGTGTTAGGAAGGGCATCCAGCTATAGA
>OZ024759.1:8911330-8956330 GCA_964016885.1 Eledone cirrhosa | reverse complement strand
TGAGTCACCCTCACAGGTTATTGTCTTGAGTGACCCTCACAGGTTATTGTCTTGAGTCACCCTCACAGTTTATTGTCTTGAGTGACCCTCACAAGTTATTGTCTTGAGTGACCCTCACAAGTTATTGTCTAGAGTGACCCTCACAGGTTATTGTCTTGGGTCACCCTCACAGGTTATTGTCTAGAGTGACCCTCACAAGTTATTGTCTTGGGTCACCCTCACAGGTTATTATCTTGAGTGACCCTCACAGGTTATTATCTTGAGTGACCCTCACAGGTTATTGTCTTGAGTCACCCTCACAAGTTATTGTCTAGAGTGACCCTCACAAGTTATTGTCTTGAGTGACCCTCACAGGTTATTGTCTTGAGTGACCCTCACAGGTTATAGTCTTGAGTCACCCTCACAGGTTATTATCTTGGGTCACCCTCACAAGTTATTGTCTAGAGTGACCCTCACAAGTTATTGTCTAGAGTGACCCTCACAGGTTATTGTCTTGAGTGACCCTCACAGGTTATTGTCTTGGGTCACCCTCACAGGTTATTGTCTTGAGTGACCCTCACAAGTTATTGTCTTGCGTCACCCTCACAGGTTATTGTCTTGAGTCACCCTCACAAGTTATTGTCTTGAGTGACCCTCACAAGTTATTGTCTTGAGTGACCCTCACAAGTTATTGTCTTGAGTGACCCTCACAAGTTATTGTCTTGAGTCACCCTCACAGGTTATTGTCTTGAGTGACCCTCACAGGTTATTGTCTTCAGTGACCCTCACAGGTTATTGTCTTGAGTCACCCTCACAGTTTATTGTCTTGAGTGACCCTCACAAGTTATTGTCTTGAGTCACCCTCACAGGTTATTGTCTTGAGTGACCCTCACAGGTTATTGTCTTGAGTGACCCTCACAGGTTATTGTCTTGAGTGACCCTCACAAGTTATTGTCTTGAGTGACCCCCACAAGTTATTGTCTTGAGTCACCCTCACAAGTTATTGTCTTGAGTCACCCTCACAGGTTATTGTCTTGAGTGACCCTCACAGGTTATTGTATTGAGTGACCCTCACAGGTTATTGTCTTGAGTGACCCTCACAAGTTATTGTCTTGAGTGACCCTCACAAGTTATTGTCTTGAGTGACCCTCACAAGTTATTGTCTTGAGTCACCCTCACAGGTTATTGTATTGAGTGACCCTCACAAGTTATTGTCTAGAGTGACCCTCACAAGTTATTGTCTTGAGTGACCCTCACAGGTTATTGTCTTGAGTGACCCTCACAGGTTATTGTCTAGAGTGACCCTCACAGGTTATTGTCTTGAGTGACCCTCACAGGTTATTGTCTTGGGTCACCCTCCCAGGTTATTGTCTTGAGTGACCCTCACAAGTTATTGTCTTGCGTCACCCTCCCAGGTTATTGTCTTGAGTGACCCTCACAAGTTATTGTCTTGAGTGACCCTCACAAGTTATTGTCTTGAGTGACCCTCACAAGTTATTGTCTTGAGTCACCCTCACAGGTTATTGTCTTGAGTGACCCTCACAGGTTATTATCTTGAGTCACCCTCACAGGTTATTGTCTTGAGTCACCCTCACAGTTTATTGTCTTGAGTGACCCTCAAGTTATTGTCTTGAGTGACCCTCACAAGTTATTGTCTTGAGTCACCCTCACAGGTTATTGTCTAGAGTGACCCTCACAAGTTATTGTCTTGAGTGACCCTCACAGGTTATTGTCTTGAGTGACCCTCACAGGTTATTGTCTTGAGTCACCCTCACAGGTTATTGTCTTGGGTCACCCTCACAGGTTATTGTCTAGAGTGACCCTCACAAGTTATTGTCTAGAGTGACCCTCACAAGTTATTGTCTTGAGTGACCCTCACAAGTTATTGTCTTGAGTCACCCTCACAGGTTATTGTCTTGAGTGACCCTCACAGGTTATTGTCTTGAGTCACCCTCACAGGTTATTGTCTTGAGTGACCCTCACAGGTTATTGTCTTGAGTCACCCTCACAGTTTATTGTCTTGAGTGACCCTCACAAGTTATTGTCTTGAGTGACCCTCACAAGTTATTGTCTAGAGTGACCCTCACAGGTTATTGTCTTGGGTCACCCTCACAGGTTATTGTCTAGAGTGACCCTCACAAGTTATTGTCTTGGGTCACCCTCACAGGTTATTATCTTGAGTGACCCTCACAGGTTATTATCTTGAGTGACCCTCACAGGTTATTGTCTTGAGTCACCCTCACAAGTTATTGTCTAGAGTGACCCTCACAAGTTATTGTCTTGAGTGACCCTCACAGGTTATTGTCTTGAGTGACCCTCACAGGTTATAGTCTTGAGTCACCCTCACAGGTTATAGTCTTGAGTCACCCTCACAGGTTATTATCTTGGGTCACCCTCACAAGTTATTGTCTAGAGTGACCCTCACAAGTTATTGTCTAGAGTGACCCTCACAGGTTATTGTCTTGAGTGACCCTCACAGGTTATTGTCTTGGGTCACCCTCACAGGTTATTGTCTTGAGTGACCCTCACAAGTTATTGTCTTGCGTCACCCTCACAGGTTATTGTCTTGAGTCACCCTGACAAGTTATTGTCTTGAGTGACCCTCACAAGTTATTGTCTTGAGTGACCCTCACAAGTTATTGTCTTGAGTCACCCTCACAGGTTATTGTCTTGAGTGACCCTCACAGGTTATTGTCTTCAGTGACCCTCACAGGTTATTGTCTTGAGTCACCCTCACAGTTTATTGTCTTGAGTGACCCTCACAAGTTATTGTCTTGAGTCACCCTCACAGGTTATTGTCTTGAGTGACCCTCACAGGTTATTGTCTTGAGTGACCCTCACAGGTTATTGTCTTGAGTGACCCTCACAAGTTATTGTCTTGAGTGATCCTCACAAGTTATTGTCTTGAGTCACCCTCACAAGTTATTGTCTTGAGTCACCCTCACAGGTTATTGTATTGAGTGACCCTCACAGGTTATTGTATTGAGTGACCCTCACAGGTTATTGTCTTGAGTGACCCTCACAAGTTATTGTCTTGAGTGACCCTCACAAGTTATTGTCTTGAGTGACCCTCACAAGTTATTGTCTTGAGTGACCCTCACAGGTTATTGTATTGAGTGACCCTCACAGGTACCCCCCCCCCCCCAGTTTGGAGGAAATTATTGTTGCATTTTTTAAATATATATTTTTTTAGTTTTGTTATAAACCTTTCTTTCACACACACGCACACACATACTGTACCATCTTTACTGCCCTTTTAGTGTAAACCAGGGGTGTGTAACAGGTGGCGCGTGGGCCACAGTCCAGTTCACCAGACCAGAGTGATCCTCGGAAGTCTCCCTCCTATTGGGGAATTTTCTTTGGTTTCTTTTTTGTCATTTTCTTCGTTTTTTCTTTACAACAGAAATGCCCATTTGTACCGTCTTGTGCTGCCCTTAATGTTATACTTTATGTCAACCTTCGTGGTTAATAAAGAAAACATCATTATTAAAGTAGAAACAATTGTTATTATTATTATTATTATTATTAAGAGGTTGACGCTTGTCGTCAAGGATTTGGTGAGGGGAGATACAAACTTGCACAATCCTGACCGGGTCCATACACAACAACCTCCACCTCATGCGATACATCATAGAGAGGGTAGGGTGTAAACCTGACTTTGGTGGGGCTCTGATCAATTTAGATCAATTGAAAGCTTTCGATAGGGTTGACCATCGGTACCTGGAGGCTGTCCTCAAAGCGGCTGACTTTGGTCCCGGATTCAGAGGCTGGATCGCTGCAATGCTCAGCGGCACCTGTTCGGTGGTCAAAGTTAATAGCCACCTCACGGAACCGTTTCAGATCTCCCGATCGGTCCATCAAAGGTGCCCTCTCTCCTCCTTTCTGTACGTATTGACTGTCAAGCCTTTACTGCAGATGCTGGAGCTGTGGCAGGCAGAGCATCCCGCTAGGACTGGGACGCAGAAGGGCTGTGTTGGCTTATGCAGACGACATCACCGTGATGGTGTTGAACACCTCAAAAATCGAGGTGGTTGGCACCCTCTTGGAGGAATATGAAAGGTTGATGGGAGCGAAACTAAACCCGGAAAAGTCGGGCTTGAAGTTCGGCACCTGGAGAGACAAGTTCATGCCATCCAACAGCATTGTTGGGCGCTGGACGGATGGACCGGTAAAGTTGCTCAGGGTTTGGCTCAGACCAGACCTCCAAGTGGATAATAATTGGGACGAGGTGATGATCAAGGTAGCCACTCTCACCCAGAAATGGGCTGAGAGAAACCTTGCCTTGAAATGTCGGGCGGCGGTGGTGAATGCATACATCACGTCCGGCATCTACTATGCCCGACTGTCGTGCCTTGCCCCCATTCACACCTCACCGATGCTATCATATATATATATCATCATCATCATCATCATCATCACCGTTTTACATCCGTTCTTCCACACTAGCATGGATTAGACGGGTTGTCCTGTTGTGGGCAGTGTCCGGTTGGCTAACCTTGTCTTGCTCATACGGGAACTGATTCTGGCTTGATTTCTATAGCTGAGTAAACTGGAGCAATGTGAAATAAAGTGTCTTGCTCAAGGAAACAACACATCACCCGGTCTGAGAATTAAACTCACAACCTTTCGATTGCAAGACCAATGCTCTAACCACTAAGCCATGTGCCTTAAATATATATATATATATATATATATATATATATGAGAGACGTAAAATAAGAAAATTATAAAATTAACTTACTTACTAAAAAATCACTTCCAACTAATTAGTTTCTGGAATGGAGTAAATATATTTTCCGAAGAAACATATCGAAAATCATTCCGTCATCAGGAAAGTCTTTTTCCGTATAGGTCTCCAGGCATAGCGAGGACACTGGAAACTTATTAAAAAAATAATTCAGTGGAATGACGGAATGATTTTCGATATGTTTCTTCGGAAAATATATTTACTCCATTCCAGAAACTAATTAGTTGGAAGTGATTTTTTAGTAAGTAAGTTAATTTTATAATTTTCTTATTTTACGTCTCTCATATTATTGTTCTGCAACCACATTGTTAATAAGACAAAACCTATATATTTGCTAGCATTGATATGCATCTGTGTGTATATAAATGTTACTAGATATAAATTCCTTATATATATATATATATATATATATATATATATATATTGTTATACTTTGGGAGGGTCATGTTGCCAATAAGAAACACACGCACCAGTTGCTTTCACTTCAGTTTATTATATATTTATAAATTTAAAAATTTATAAATTTATAAATTTCTGGTTGGTTGGTTGGACAGAACAAAGGAGAGGCACAGAAACAAAGAAAGGAATCCCCAGTCACTGAAGAGGTCACAGAGTGTGTGACGAAAGGACTATGACTATATATAAACAACTATCTGGTTGTGGAACCAACCAACCAACCAGAAATTTATACATTTATAAATTTGTAAATTTATAAATATAAAATAAACTGAAGTGAAAGCAACTGGTGCGTGTGTTTCTTATTGGCAACATGACCCTCCCAAAGTATAACAATATCGGTTTCAACACACGATTTCAGATAAAGAATCTTGCTAAACAAATTCAGAAACGAAATATATATATATATATGCAAAAGTTTTATTTAAGATTGTTGGGTTACAACGAGTAAATATTTTATAACTGATATAAAAGCACTCAACAGTTTCTGGAGTAGGTTTACGATATTAAACAAATGGAAACTATATTTATAAAACCATATTTATTTCGTTATATATATTTCTGGGATATCATATTAAAAATATGGTATGCCTTCCTCAGACAAAATACAATACATAAGCTGTTTTATAAATAATTAGTGACATACCTTGTAATAATGCAACTACCAAATCAACTTTTTAAATGGAAGTTGCATTATTACAAGGTATGTCACTAATTATTTATAAAACAGCTTATGTATTGTATTTTGTCTGAGGAAGGCATACCATATTTTTAATATGATATCCCAGAAATATATATAACGAAATAAATATGGTTTTATAAATATAGTTTCCATTTGTTTAATATCTTATCTTATCTTAAACCTTACATTCTCGCTATCACTATTATATATTCCTTTAAATATAATTTGTTAAACTTGCTAAGTTTTACGCAAATCTTCAAGTACCTATTTAAACTTTTAACCTCTGCTCCATCCCATATTCTACCCCCTACCCATTCATCATGCTGGTTCCTGCCCCCCCCCCTCCCTCTCTATACATATAAGATAAAACCCTACCAAAATTAATCAAAATCGCCAACTCGCTATTTCTGGGATGGCTGTTCCCTCCGGTATAAAGTAACGTTCAAATTTTTCTCGATTCTTCTCTCCATTCGAACCCATTCATTCAATCACTCCTATGTCCTAATTTCACACTATATCATATTTTCACCATTCTATATCATATCTTTTCTCTAAAAATCATATTTCCCCTATCACCGCATTTTCTCTACCGTATTTTCTTAAACAAAACAAATCTTGTATTTTCGTTTATTGTTAAATTATGCCCAATTTTTTCTCGATTCTTCTCTCCATTCGAACCCATTCATTCAATCACTCCTATGTCCTAATTTCACACTATATCATATTTTCACCATTCTATATCATATCTTTTCTCTAAAAATCATATTTTCCCTATCACCGCATTTTCTCTATCGTAATTTCTTAAACAAAACAAATCTTGTATTTTCGTTTATTGTTAAATCATGCCCAAAATACGGCGATCTTATCTTAAACCTTACATTCTCGCTAACAACCCATCATCCCTCCCTCCCGCCCCCACGCACCACCATTATTACGTGGACCAATCATAAGTCAGAGGCCCATACTATCGCTTAACTGGTTGCTTTTCGATATGATGGATGGACTACGGAATTCTGGAGAGTTGAAGAGAGAAAAATGTGGACGCTCAGCGACAATGCCAAAGATAAAGCCAAATTCACCTCGTGGACGAGAATGCAAGCACTCCTCCTTGTTTCGGCCCAGGATGGCTAACATAACCCCATCCCCCCCCGCGCCCCACTGCTCCCACCCTCCAAACGCAATCCAAAACTTCAGAGTTGGTACCATGAATGTAGGCACCTTAAAGGGTCGCTCTAACGAGGTTGTAGAAATGCTTGAACGTAAGGAGGTCGATGTTTGTTGTATTCAAGAGACCAGGTGGAGGGGAGGGTCGGCTAGATTCATCGTGGGTAAAGAGCGATGCTATAAGCTTTTCTGGGTGGGAAATGACAATGGGTTGGGTGGGGTAGGAATCATGGTAGCAGAAAAGTGGGCAGATAAGATAATAGACGTAAATAGAGTGAACGACAGAATAATTAAAATAAGACTTGTCCTCAATAAAACTACGGTGACAGTAATATCTGCGTACGCACCCCAATCCGGACTGCCCCGCGCTATAAAAGACAGATTCTACGAGACACTGATGCTCGCTACCTCCCAAATAACCGACAGTGACTATATAGTTATTGCAGGCGACCTAAATGGTCACGTTGGACAACATTGTGACGGCTATGACGTAATCCATGGAGGCTATGGGTTCGGTACTAGAAATGAGGAAGGCTCCAGAATCCTGGAATTCTGCGACGCAAATAACTTAACTATCTGTAACACTAACTTCAAAAAACGAGACAATCACTTGATCACCTATAGATCGGGGGAACACACAAGCCAGGTAGATTATATCCTTACCAGAAGACGTGACAGAGTGTCTGTTGTTAACACTAAATCCCACCCCCATGAAGAATTCACCTCCCAACATAGACTGATAATTAGCGACCTCATAGTCAGGACGAGACGTACTAGACAGCGGAAGAGGACTATCCTCAGGAGAAAAATATGGAAGCTAAAGGACCCCATAGCCAGAAATAAATTTCAAAGCAAATTACTTGACGCTTTCGACAGTAAGGAAGAGCAATTAGAGTCGTATAATATAGAGGAACAGTGGGAATTCCTGAGAGCAAACCTGCTGACAGCGGCAGACGAAGTCTGTGGCTGGAGCAGGCCTGTAGGTAGGAGGAGAGTAACATGGTGGTGGAACAGTAAGGTGGAGGAGTCAATTAAGGCCAAAAAGCAGGCTTGGAAAGTATGGCGGGATGGGGGAAGTAGAGAAGACTATCAAGTGGCCAGGAGGGAAGCTAGGAGACAAGTGTACTTCGCAAGAAGGGAAGCAGAGGAAAGAAAGTTCAAGCATGTTCTACAACGTGAGGACCAAAAACGTGAGGTGTTCAGGATTGCCAGGCAATGTGTCAAGGAAAACCGTGATATTGTCGGGGAGAAGTGTGTACTTAACGATGATGGCATACTTGCCATCACCGACGCTGATAAGAAGGTAGCTTGGAAGTGTCACTACGAAAGGCTTCTAAATGAGGAGAACAAATGGGAGAAAGACAGTCTCCCCCAGATCGATCCAATAGAGGGACCAGCAGTGTTAGTTGAAGGTAGTATAATAAGTAAGGCAATCAAAGATATGAAGACGGGTAAGGCGGCTGGGCCTTCGGAAATAGTTGCTGAGATGCTGAAGGCATCTGGTTCGGTGGGACACACCATGGTCACCCGGATAGTTAACCAAGTCGTACAGAATGGGGTTGTTCCGAAGGAATGGCGTAGCAGCATCATCGTTAACTGCTATAAGGGAAAAGGAGATGCCCTAGATAGGAGTAACTATAGAGGCATTCAATTAATCGACCAGGTCATGAAGGTCACGGAAAAAGTAATAGCGCAACTAATCAGAGAGAGAATTGATCTAGATGAAATGCAGTTCGGGTTTGTGTCAGGCAAAAGTACCACAGACGCTCTTTTCATTGTACGACAACTACAGGAGAAGTACCTAGCTAAAAGTAAACCCCTATACTTAGCTTTTGTCGACTTGGAGAAAGCCTTCGACAGAGTCCCCCGTTCCATTATCTGGTGGTCTCTTAGAAAACTAGGTGTTGACGAATGGCTTGTGAGAGCTATACAAGCCATGTATAAAGAAACAGTCAGTAAGGTTAGAATTAACAACGAATATAGTGAAGAGTTTAGCGTAAAAGTTGGTGTCCATCAGGGCTCTGTACTTAGCCCCCTACTATTTATTATTGCCCTTCAGGCTATAACAGAGGAGTTCAAGACCGGCTGCCCATGGGAACTCCTATACGCAGATGATCTAACGCTCATAGCCGAATCAATGACCGAACTAGAGAAGAAATTCCAAACGTGGAAGCACGGCCTAGAATCAAAAGGCCTTAAAATTAACCTGGCTAAGACTAAAGCTCTAGTTTGTAGGAAAGAAAATAAGGCGGCGGTCCCATCGGGGAAATGGCCATGCTCAGTGTGTAGGAAAGGCGTAGGTAGAAACTCCATTTTATGTCCCAAATGCAAAGTATGGGTGCATAAAAGATGTAGTGGGATCACAGGTAAGCTAACTAAGAACATAGATTTTACATGTGGCCGGTGCTCTGGTGCAATAAGTAGCAGCAAGTGCCCACAAAATACTAGCTCCTTCAACTGCGCAGAGGGTTCTATAGAAATAGTGGACAGCTTCCGTTATCTGGGTGACAAAATCAGCAGTGGGGGAGGGTGCTCTGAAAGTACAGTAGCTAGAGTCAGAACTGGATGGAAAAAGTTCAGAGAGCTTATACCACTATTAGCCGCTAGAGGGTTCTCCCTAAAAATGAAAGGCAGGTTATACGATGCCTGCATACGAACAGCAATGCTGCATGGCAGTGAGACCTGGGCATTGTGTGCAGAGGATATACGCAGACTAGAGAGGAACGAAGCTTGCATGCTCCGCTGGATGTGCAATAGTAATATACGCGAACGGCAAAGCATAAACGAACTAAGGAAAAAATTAGAAATAAGAGGGATCAGATGTTGTTTACTCGAGAGAAGGCTACGTTGGTACGGTCACGTGATGCGCATGAAAGACGACAGCTGTATAACAAAGTGCAGGGCAATAAAGATAGACGGTAGCCACGGAGTAGGCAGACCCAGAAAAACATGGGACGAGCTGATAAATTCCGACCTCACACGCTTACACCTCTCCAAGACAATGTCACTGGACCGAGACCTTTGGCGGTACTCAGTAATAGAGAAGACCCGCCTTACCTAAATACAAAGTAAAAACCTACTACAGTCAGTAGGCACCTCTATCAAAACACACCCCCGTCCCACCACCTCCACCCCACCCACACCGCCCCTTTCAATGTAAAGTTATGTTGGTCCCACAACATCCAGGCCGAAACAAATGAGATCGTGTAGGTGTCACGACAAAAAACACACAGTCCACGCTGTAAATGTGGCCGTGTAGGCAACACGGTAAAAACCTCCCAGCCCCACACTGTAAATGTGGTTGGTGTTAGGAAGGGCATCCAGCTGTAGAAAACCCGCCAGACAGTCCACGCTGTAATGTGGCCGTGTAGGCAACACGGTAAAAACCTCCCAGCCCCACTCTGTAAATGTGGTTGGTGTTAGGAAGGGCATCCAACTGTAGAAAACCCGCCAGACAGTCCTATGCGAGCAAGACAACCACTCTTGCCTCAAGTGGGAAAACCCCCGTCCAAACCCATGCAAGCGTGGAACACGGACGCTAAACCTGATGATGATGATGATGATGATGATATATATATATATATATAAATGTATATATATATATATATATATATATATATATATATATATATATATATATAAATGTATATTATTTGTTTGTTAAAATAATCAAATTAAATTAATTCAACAGTTAAACACACAGGAATAATAAGGTTGTTGCCAAAGATTCAGAAGATTGACAAGTTGACCCTAAATATGACTAATAGCTCTAGGAAAGCCATGAATGATACCACAACATTTTTAACTTTGATTTTGAAAGTAGATTTATAATTATTCATTTTCATTATACTTTTGTAGTTGTCTCGGCATCCTAGTTGGAGGAAGCATAGACGGTGGTGTTCCTGGTCTGAAGTTCGATCTTGGTCGGCAGTAAGGTTCCCAGTAAACCTTTTCAGTTTTTTCCTCTCGACCAGGATTAAACCCAAGACCAGGATCACCACAACCTCTAGCACCTACTGCTAGTCCACTGAGACAGCTACGGAAATCTCATCATCATCACTCGTCGACTACTGTCGAGATGATGGATCTCACTCTCATGCCCCAGAATTCCCCGTCCCCCATCGCTGCCCCCAGGTCCCGTCTACTGATTCCCGTATCCCTAGAGATAACGTCAGGGAACGACAGCCTCCCACTCCCAGTCAGGCCGGAGCCAGGGCTCCAGAGCAAGAGAGCGGACATGGTTTCACCGCTGGCACGGCGACAGTGGCCAGCAAACTGAGCTCTCCGGGACCCCAGAAGGGCAGAGGTTCGAGGGAGTTTGCCATAGATTTTAGACAAGGTGGGATGTCGTCTCCAGGACAGGTCCTGCACTCCCACTACTGATTCAGCTATTTGAAACCACTGGTTCCAGCTAATTGCACTATCTTATATTTGGGTTTCTATTAATTCCCTGGAGAATTGGGTGACCAAATGCTTTGCTTAATTGTTTTATTTATTTTAAAAAAATGTTATTCTTTCTCTTAGATTTGAGGTATTTTTTGAAAGCAAAGCATTGGCCCCTAAAATACTACAGTGGGCCCTGCAATGCTACTGTGGGCCCTCTGGGACCCACTTGCCATTGGGCAAAGTGGCAACCTGGCCAGTTTGCCACTGTATACATGTGTATATGTACAACAAGCTAATTAACCACGTGTATATATGTGTATATATGCACAGATGTGAATATATATGCATATATATGTGTGTATATGTGTGTGTATACACACAGACAAGTATGCTCAATACATGTATATATACAACACGCTAGATGACCAAATGTATATGTGTACTGGGGGGCAGGCTGAAAAGTTTATAGGCTGACTATAAAAGAGTAATGCTAGAGCTGTGAAATCTTGCATGCATTAATTTCAAAGAAGACTTCAAATGTAACTAGTAGTGAATTCTCTTGAAAATAGACTAAATTTGGCATTGAAGTGTTACAAAGTACCTGCAGAAAAAGGGTTTAGCCCTTAAGGATATTCATGCTGACATGGTTGCTACATTTGGGGATGATGCTCCAGCTTTATCAACAGTGCAAACATTGACACCTGAATTTTGGAGGGGAAGAGAGTGTGTTGAAGAGGACGAAGGTCTGGGCGTCCTGCAACTGGCACCACCACAGAAAACATTGATTGTGTTCACCACATGGTGATGGATGAAAGTCAATTCATTATAAATCAAATAGCCGTTGCTACTAGCATATCCCATATTCTGACATCTGATCAAAAGCACACCAGGCTAATCACATCACAAGAAAATCTGACATTGTTTGAGGCAGATCCAGCTGGTTTCCTTGAACGTTTCCTAACCTAGGATGAGTGTTGTGTTCATCACTTTGAGTCAGAGACAAAGAGACAATCCATGCAGTGGAAACACCCAACATCACCTGCTTCAAATAAGGTCAAGGTCGTTTCATCTGCAGGGAAGGTGATGGCCTCAGATTTTTGGGATGCAAAAGGCATTGTGTTTATATTGAAAAAGACCCCACCATCAATAGAGAGTACTATGTCAACTTGCTGAGGAAGTTAGAAAAGGTTATCAAGACATAACACCCACTGATGAAAGGGGTCTTGTTTCACAACACCTTGGTTTCAATTGCTGCTGTGTGTGACTGTGGCTTTGAACTGGTTGATCACCTCCCTTTTCTCCTGATTTGGCCCCATCTCACTATCATCTGTCGACCCCCCCCCCCCCCCCAAACTTGGCTAGGAACTGCTATCGCAGTGATGATGATGATCTCATATCTGCTGTTGATGATGTTTTTTATGAGCATGATGGAAGTTTCTTCACCACTGGGATCCAAGCACCGCAACATCGCTAGAAGAAGTGTGAAGACCGTAAGGAGGGACTATGTTAAACAATAAACCTCATTTAGTCACATTTCATGAGAGTATTTGAGTCAGCCTACAAACTTTTCACCTGACCCCCATATGTGTATACACAAAGAGGTATGTTCAATGCATGTATATACATCTATGGCTTAGTGGTTAGAGCATTGGCCTTGCAATCGAAAGGTTGTGAGTTCAATTCTCAGACCGGGTGATGTGTTGTTTCCTTGAGCAAGAGACTTTATTTCACATTGTTCCAGTTTACTCAGCTGTAGAAATGAGATGATAGGGACTGGGGTCCCTATCATTCCACTGCAAAGTGGTCGTGGAGGTGCCATGGCAAAAAAGCACCCAGCACTCACTGTAAATGAGGTTGGTGTTAGGAAGGGCATCCAGCTGTAGAATTCAAGCCAGAATCAGTTCCCATCCCACCCTTGCAAGCAGGGAAAAGCGGACGTAAAATAAAATGATGAAATGATGTGTGTGTATATACACAAAGAAGTATGTTCAATGCATGTATATACATCTATATGTGTGTGTATATACACATAGAAGTATGTTCAATGCATGTATATACATCTATATGTGTGTGTATATACACAGAGAGGTATGTTCAATGCATGTTTATACATCTATATGTGTGTGTATATACACAGACAGGTATGTTCAATGCATGTATATACATCTATATGTGTGTGTATATACACATAGAAGTATGTTCAATGCATGTATATACATCTATATGTGTGTGTATATACACAGAGAGGTATGTTCAATGCATGTATATACATCTATATGTGTGTGTATATACACAGACAGGTATGTTCAATGCATATATACATCTATATGTGTGTGTATATACACAAAGAAGTATGTTCAATGCATGTATATACATCTATATGTGTGTGTATATACACAAAGAAGTATGTTCAATGCATGCATATACATCTATATGTGTGTGTATATACACAAAGAAGTATGTTCAATGCATGTATATACATCTATATGTGTGTGTATATACACAGACAGGTATGTTCAATGCATGTATATACATCTATATGTGTGTGTATATACACAGACAGGTATGTTCAATGCATGTATATACATCTATATGTGTGTGTATATACACAGACAGGTATGTTC
Source organism: Eledone cirrhosa (assembly GCA_964016885.1). Lineage (NCBI taxonomy): Eukaryota > Metazoa > Mollusca > Cephalopoda > Octopoda > Eledonidae > Eledone > Eledone cirrhosa. The sequence continues at coordinate 8,942,292 of OZ024759.1, read as the reverse complement.
AATGCATGTATATACATCTATATGTGTGTGTATATACACATAGAAGTATGTTCAATGCATGTATATACATCTATATGTGTGTGTATATACACAGACAGGTATGTTCAATGCATGTATATACATCTATATGTCTGTGTATATACACAGACAGGTATGTTCAATGCATGTATATACATCTATATGTGTGTGTATATACACAGACAGGTATGTTCAATGCATGTATATACATCTATATGTGTGTGTATATACACAGACAGGTATGTTCAATGCATGTATATACATCTATATGTGTGTGTATATACACAGACAGGTATGTTCAATGCATATATACATCTATATGTGTGTGTATATACACATAGAAGTATGTTCAATGCATGCATATACATCTATATGTGTGTGTATATACACAGACAGGTATGTTCAATGCATGTATATACATCTATATGTGTGTGTATATACACAGACAGGTATGTTCAATGCATATATACATCTATATGTGTGTGTATATACACATAGAAGTATGTTCAATGCATGTATATGCATCTATATGTGTGTGTATATACACAAAGAAGTATGTTCAATGCATGTATATACATCTATATGTGTGTGTATATACACAGACAGGTATGTTCAATGCATGTATATACATCTATATGTCTGTGTATATACACAGACAGGTATGTTCAATGCATGTATATACATCTATATGTGTGTGTATATACACATAGAAGTATGTTCAATGCATGTATATACATCTATATGTGTGTGTATATACACAGACAGGTATGTTCAATGCATGTATATACATCTATATGTGTGTGTATATACACAGACAGGTATGTTCAATGCATGTATATACATCTATATGTGTGTGTATATACACATAGAAGTATGTTCAATGCATGTATATACATCTATATGTGTGTGTATATACACAGACAGGTATGTTCAATGCATGTATATACATCTATATGTGTGTGTATATACACAGACAGGTATGTTCAATGCATGTATATACATCTATATGTGTGTGTATATACACAAAGAAGTATGTTCAATGCATGTATATACATCTATATGTGTGTGTATATACACATAGAAGTATGTTCAATGCATGTATATACATCTATATGTGTGTGTATATACACAGACAGGTATGTTCAATGCATGTATATACATCTATATGTCTGTGTATATACACAGACAGGTATGTTCAATGCATGTATATACACATAGAAGTATGTTCAATGCATGTATATACATCTATATGTGTGTGTATATACACAGACAGGTATGTTCAATGCATATATATACATCTATATGTGTGTGTATATACACAAAGAAGTATGTTCAATGCATGTATATGCATCTATATGTGTGTGTATATACACATAGAAGTATGTTCAATGCATGCATATACATCTATATGTGTGTGTATATACACAAAGAAGTATGTTCAATGCATGTATATACATCTATATGTGTGTGTATATACACAGACAGGTATGTTCAATGCATGTATATACATCTATATGTCTGTGTATATACACAGACAGGTATGTTCAATGCATGTATATACATCTATATGTGTGTGTATATACACAGACAGGTATGTTCAATGCATGTATATACATCTATATGTGTGTGTATATACACATAGAAGTATATTCAATGCATGTATATACATCTATATGTGTGTGTATATACACATAGAAGTATGTTCAATGCATGTATATACATCTATATGTGTGTGTATATACACAGACAGGTATGTTCAATGCATGTATATACATCTATATGTCTCTGTATATACACAGACAGGTATGTTCAATGCATGTATATACATCTATATGTGTGTGTATATACACAGACAGGTATGTTCAATGCATGTATATACATCTATATGTGTGTGTATATACACAGACAGGTATGTTCAATGCATGTATATACATCTATATGTGTGTGTATATACACAGACAGGTATGTTCAATGCATATATACATCTATATGTGTGTGTATATACACATAGAAGTATGTTCAATGCATGCATATACATCTATATGTGTGTGTATATACACAAAGAAGTATGTTCAATGCATGTATATACATCTATATGTGTGTGTATATACACAGACAGGTATGTTCAATGCATGTATATACATCTATATGTCTGTGTATATACACAGACAGGTATGTTCAATGCATGTATATACATCTATATGTGTGTGTATATACACATAGAAGTATGTTCAATGCATGTATATACATCTATATGTGTGTGTATATACACAGACAGGTATGTTCAATGCATGTATATACATCTATATGTCTGTGTATATACACAGACAGGTATGTTCAATGCATGTATATACATCTATATGTGTGTGTATATACACAGACAGGTATGTTCAATGCATGTATATACATCTATATGTGTGTGTATATACACAGACAGGTATGTTCAATGCATGTATATACATCTATATGTGTGTGTATATACACAGACAGGTATGTTCAATGCATATATACATCTATATGTGTGTGTATATACACATAGAAGTATGTTCAATGCATGCATATACATCTATATGTGTGTGTATATACACAAAGAAGTATGTTCAATGCATGTATATACATCTATATGTGTGTGTATATACACAGACAGGTATGTTCAATGCATGTATATACATCTATATGTCTGTGTATATACACAGACAGGTATGTTCAATGCATGTATATACATCTATATGTGTGTGTATATACACATAGAAGTATGTTCAATGCATGTATATACATCTATATGTGTGTGTATATACACAGACAGGTATGTTCAATGCATGTATATACATCTATATGTCTGTGTATATACACAGACAGGTATGTTCAATGCATGTATATACATCTATATGTGTGTGTATATACACAGACAGGTATGTTCAATGCATGTATATACATCTATATGTGTGTGTATATACACAGACAGGTATGTTCAATGCATGTATATACATCTATATGTGTGTGTATATACACAGACAGGTATGTTCAATGCATATATACATCTATATGTGTGTGTATATACACATAGAAGTATGTTCAATGCATGTATATGCATCTATATGTGTGTGTATATACACAAAGAAGTATGTTCAATGCATGTATATACATCTATATGTGTGTGTATATACACAGACAGGTATGTTCAATGCATGTATATACATCTATATGTCTGTGTATATACACAGACAGGTATGTTCAATGCATGTATATACATCTATATGTGTGTGTATATACACATAGAAGTATGTTCAATGCATGTATATACATCTATATGTGTGTGTATATACACAGACAGGTATGTTCAATGCATGTATATACATCTATATGTGTGTGTATATACACAGACAGGTATGTTCAATGCATGTATATACATCTATATGTGTGTGTATATACACATAGAAGTATGTTCAATGCATGTATATACATATGTGTGTGTATATACACAGACAGGTATGTTCAATGCATGTATATACATCTATATGTGTGTGTATATACACAGACAGGTATGTTCAATGCATGTATATACATCTATATGTGTGTGTATATACACAAAGAAGTATGTTCAATGCATGTATATACATCTATATGTGTGTGTATATACACATAGAAGTATGTTCAATGCATGTATATACATCTATATGTCTGTGTATATACACAGACAGGTATGTTCAATGCATGTATATACACATAGAAGTATGTTCAATGCATGTATATACATCTATATGTGTGTGTATATACACAGACAGGTATGTTCAATGCATATATATACATCTATATGTGTGTGTATATACACAAAGAAGTATGTTCAATGCATGTATATGCATCTATATGTGTGTGTATATACACATAGAAGTATGTTCAATGCATGCATATACATCTATATGTGTGTGTATATACACAAAGAAGTATGTTCAATGCATGTATATACATCTATATGTGTGTGTATATACACAGACAGGTATGTTCAATGCATGTATATACATCTATATGTCTGTGTATATACACAGACAGGTATGTTCAATGCATGTATATACATCTATATGTGTGTGTATATACACAGACAGGTATGTTCAATGCATGTATATACATCTATATGTGTGTGTATAAACACAGACAGGTATGTTCAATGCATGTATATACATCTATATGTGTGTGTATATACACAGACAGGTATGTTCAATGCATATATACATCTATATGCGTGTGTATATACACATAGAAGTATGTTCAATGCATGTATATGCATCTATATGTGTGTGTATATACACAAAGAAGTATGTTCAATGCATGTATATACATCTATATGTGTGTGTATATACACAGACAGGTATGTTCAATGCATGTATATACATCTATATGTGTGTGTATATACACAGACAGGTATGATCAATGTATGTATATACATCTATATGTCTGTGTATATACACAGACAGGTATGTTCAATGCATGTATATACATCTATATGTGTGTGTATATACACATAGAAGTATGTTCAATGCATGTATATGCATCTATATGTGTGTGTATATACACAGAGAGGTATGTTCAATGCATGTATATACATCTATATGTGTGTGTATATACACAGACAGGTATGTTCAATGCATGTATATGCATCTATATGTGTGTGTATATACACAAAGAAGTATGTTCAATGCATGTATATACATCTATATGTGTGTGTATATACACAGACAGGTATGTTCAATGCATGTATATACATCTATATGTCTGTGTATATACATAGACAGGTATGTTCAATGCATGTATATACATCTATATGTGTGTGTATATACACATAGAAGTATGTTCAATGCATGTATATACATCTATATGTGTGTGTATATACACATAGAAGTATGTTCAATGCATGTATATACATCTATATGTGTGTGTATATACACAGACAGGTATGTTCAATGTATGTATATACATCTATATGTGTGTGTATATACACAGACAGGTATGTTCAATGCATGTATATACATCTATATGTGTGTGTATATACACAGACAGGTATGTTCAATGCATGTATATACATCTATATGTGTGTGTATATACACAGACAGGTATGTTCAATGTATGTATATGCATCTATATGTGTGTGTGTATATACACAGACAGGTATGTTCAATGCATGTATATGCATCTATATGTCTGTGTATATACACAGACAGGTATGTTCAATGCATGTATATACATCTATATGTCTGTGTATATACACATAGAAGTATGTTCAATGCATGTATATACATCTATATGTCTGTGTATATACACAGACAGGTATGTTCAATGTATGTATATGCATCTATATGTGTGTGTATATACACAGACAGGTATGTTCAATGTATGTATATACATCTATATGTCTGTGTATATACACAGACAGGTATGTTCAATGCATGTATATACATCTATATGTGTGTGTATATACACATAGAAGTATGTTCAATGCATGTATATACATCTATATGTGTGTGTATATACACAGACAGGTATGTTCAATGTATGTATATACATCTATATGTCTGTGTATATACACAGACAGGTATGTTCAATGCATGTATATACATCTATATGTCTGTGTATATACACATAGAAGTATGTTCAATGCATGTATATACATCTATATGTGTGTGTATATACACAAAGAAGTATGTTCAATGCATGTATATACATCTATATGTGTGTGTATATACACAGACAGGTATGTTCAATGTATGTATATACATCTATATGTCTGTGTATATACACAGACAGGTATGTTCAATGCATGTATATACATCTATATGTGTGTGTATATACACAGACAGGTATGTTCAATGTATGTATATACATCTATATGTCTGTGTATATACACAAAGAAGTATGTTCAATGCATGTATATACATCTATATGTGTGTGTATATACGCAGACAGGTATGTTCAATGCATGTATATGCATCTATGTGTGTGTATATACACAAAGAAGTATGTTCAATGCATGTATATGCATCTATATGTGTGTGTATATACACAGACAGGTATGTTCAATGTATGTATATACATCTATATGTGTGTGTATATACACAGACAGGTATGTTCAATGCATGTATATACATCTATATGTGTGTGTATATACACAGACAGGTATGTTCAATGCATGTATATACATCTATATGTGTGTGTATATACACAGACAGGTATGTTCAATGCATGTATATACATCTATATGTGTGTGTATATACACATAGAAGTATGTTCAATGCATGTATATACATCTATATGTGTGTGTATATACACAGACAGGTATGTTCAATGTATGTATATACATCTATATGTCTGTGTATATACACAGACAGGTATGTTCAATGCATGTATATACATCTATATGTGTGTGTATATACACAGACAGGTATGTTCAATGCATGTATATACATCTATATGTGTGTGTATATACACAGACAGGTATGTTCAATGCATGTATATACATCTATATGTGTGTGTATATATACACAGACAGGTATGTTCAATGCATGTATATGCATCTATATGTGTGTGTATATACACAGACAGGTATGTTCAATGCATGTACATACATCTATATGTGTGTGTATATACACAGACAGGTATGTTCAATGCATGTATATACATCTATATGTGTGTGTATATACACAGACAGGTATGTTCAATGCATGTATATACATCTATATGTGTGTGTATATACACAGACAGGTATGTTCAATGCATGTATATACATCTATATGTGTGTGTATATACACATAGAAGTATGTTCAATGCATGTATATACATCTATATGTGTGTGTATATACACAGACAGGTATGTTCAATGTATGTATATACATCTATATGTCTGTGTATATACACAGACAGGTATGTTCAATGCATGTATATACATCTATATGTGTGTGTATATACACAGACAGGTATGTTCAATGCATGTATATACATCTATATGTGTGTGTATATACACAGACAGGTATGTTCAATGCATGTATATACATCTATATGTGTGTGTATATATACACAGACAGGTATGTTCAATGCATGTATATGCATCTATATGTGTGTGTATATACACAGACAGGTATGTTCAATGCATGTACATACATCTATATGTGTGTGTATATACACAGACAGGTATGTTCAATGCATGTATATACATCTATATGTGTGTGTATATACACATAGAAGTATGTTCAATGCATGCATATACATCTATATGTGTGTGTATATACACAAAGAAGTATGTTCAATGCATGTATATACATCTATATGTCTGTGTATATACACAAAGAAGTATGTTCAATGCATGTATATACATCTATATGTGTGTGTATATACACAGACAGGTATGTTCAATGTATGTATATACATCTATATGTCTGTGTATATACACAAAGAAGTATGTTCAATGCATGTATATACATCTATATGTGTGTGTATATACACAGACAGGTATGTTCAATGCATGTATATACATCTATATGTCTGTGTATATACACAGACAGGTATGTTCAATGCATGTATATGCCTCTATATGTGTGTGTATATACACAGACAGGTATGTTCAATGCATGTATATACATCTATATGTGTGTGTATATACACAGACAGGTATGTTCAATGCATGTATATACATCTATATGTGTGTGTATATACACATAGAAGTATGTTCAATGCATGCATATACATCTATATGTGTGTGTATATACACAAAGAAGTATGTTCAATGCATGTATATACATCTATATGTCTGTGTATATACACAAAGAAGTATGTTCAATGCATGTATATACATCTATATGTGTGTGTATATACACAGACAGGTATGTTCAATGTATGTATATACATCTATATGTCTGTGTATATACACAAAGAAGTATGTTCAATGCATGTATATACATCTATATGTGTGTGTATATACACAGACAGGTATGTTCAATGCATGTATATACATCTATATGTCTGTGTATATACACAGACAGGTATGTTCAATGCATGTATATGCCTCTATATGTGTGTGTATATACACAGACAGGTATGTTCAATGCATGTATATACATCTATATGTCTGTGTATATACACAGACAGGTATGTTCAATGCATGTATATACATCTATATGTGTGTGTATATACACAGACAGGTATGTTCAATGCATGTATATACATCTATATGTGTGTGTATATATACACAGACAGGTATGTTCAATGCATGTATATGCATCTATATGTGTGTGTATATACACAGACAGGTATGTTCAATGCATGTACATACATCTATATGTGTGTGTATATACACAGACAGGTATGTTCAATGCATGTATATACATCTATATGTGTGTGTATATACACATAGAAGTATGTTCAATGCATGCATATACATCTATATGTGTGTGTATATACACAAAGAAGTATGTTCAATGCATGTATATACATCTATATGTCTGTGTATATACACAAAGAAGTATGTTCAATGCATGTATATACATCTATATGTGTGTGTATATACACAGACAGGTATGTTCAATGTATGTATATACATCTATATGTCTGTGTATATACACAAAGAAGTATGTTCAATGCATGTATATACATCTATATGTGTGTGTATATACACAGACAGGTATGTTCAATGCATGTATATATACAACAAGCTAATTGACTTACCCTCAGTGTTGCTGTGAAGTTGTTGAAGAAATTCTTTTTCAATGGTTTTATCAGCTTCAAATTTCTCAAAGTCGTATCAAATTGAAAATAGTCCGTAAAAGATTTAGGGGCGCCTGGAATATATTTATAATAATCATAATAATAATTTCTTTATTAACCACAAAGGGTCCACATCAAGAAATACATTATGACAGCACAGGATGAAAACATAGAGTGTGTGTGTGTGTGTGTGTGTGTGTGTGTGTGTGTTGGTGTGAGTATATGTGTGTATGTGTGTGTGGGAGGAGGGGGGCGTGTAAACAAATTTTAACAATGTTAAAAAAGATAATAATAAAACTAAAACAAAGAAGGCTCCTCAATAGGGAGGAGATGTTTGAGGGTCATTCATGGAAAAAAAAAAACCCATAAAACCATGGATGCCCTGATCTTTAGGGTAAGTGCCCTGTCCCAGTTGTACTCCTCCAATCTACAGGCTCACACTCAGAGTGGGCCCATTCACTCGAGCCATGCTCGCTTCACTCACCCACCTTTCAACAAATTGCTGAGAAGGCAGCACCTCACTCTCTACCCTTATTTTCTTCCTCAAGGGGAATCTAAAGAAGTTAATCAGGGTTTCTCTAAAGAGGAAACTGGTCATCTTCAAATCTTTCAAGTGTGTTCACCATACAACCTCTTTCACCATGGCCACAAGACACAAAGAAGGCGGCGGAACAATCTTCACAATGGACTCGGTTGATAACCAAATTTGTCCTACACATGACAGCAGGTGTTCAAAATAAACCCACAAGTCAGCAATGCTCAGACACTGAATGATTGTGTGCAGGACAGTTTTGTCATCCTGCACGCACCCCAGACAGGCCCAGCTGACAGCACTTCCATGTCTGTAGAGTTTATTTTGAACTGGCAAAGCTCCTCGGTAGCACTTCCATGCCAGAGATTTCTGGAAATTATCCACGCCCATGGACCGAAAGTCCTTCCGAAAAGAGTTACTAGTTGATTTTCTTCAATGTCTAGAGTTTCCTTAAGAATGATGTCACTTTTATCTGCCACTAACCCTCTATAGAATGCCAAGGTGGTGTTTCCACCGATCTTATTGCCCGATTGTTGAAGGGCTGTAAGTGCCTGGAGACATTTTCCAAGTGCTCTTCCTTGGTCTCCGCTTGACCCAGGACTGTAGCTCCATTAAGGATATGAACTGGAGAAACATGTATCTGGTGAAAGATAACCACACCTGTTCACTGTTAAGGAAAAGATGGAGATAGCATAGCCTCAGTGCATGTCTGAAAATCATTAGCCACAGCATTCCCAGTCCTCCACGCAGGGGTTGTTGGCAGCAGATGGACCACCTGACCATCAGAACAAAAATTGGAAGGGCAAACGCTCCACTGCAGTCAGATGGAGTTTGGGACAAGGCACGACAGTCATTTCCTTGTCCCTCATATTGCAAAAAGTGAAAGCAGGATACAAGCTGGGAAGAGGAGAGCTTACCATCAACCACCTCCTCTTCACAGACGATCTAAAACTATTTGGGAAAAGCGAGGAGTTGGATGTACTTGTTAAAACTGTCTGTATTTTCAGCAATGATATCATCATCATTTCATTTTACGTACACTTTTTCCCTGCTTGCAAGAGTGAGACGGGAACTGATTCTGGCTTGATTTCTACAGCTGGATGCCCTTCCTAACACCAACCTCATTTACAGTGAGTGCTGGGTGCTTTTTTGCCGTGGCACCTCCACGTCCACTTTGCAGTGGAATGATAGGGACCCCAGTCCCTATCATCTCATTTCTACAGCTGAGTAAACTGGAGCAATGTGAAATAAAGTGTCTTGCTCAAGGAAACAACACATCACCCGGTCTGAGAATTGAACCTGCAACCTTTCAATTGCAAGGCCAATGCTCTAACCACTAAGCCATATGTATGGAATGTGGTGTTAATAAGTGTGGAGTCCTAGTGATGAATAGGGGTAAATTGAGCAGAAGCAACGGAATCCAGGTACCAACAGGTGAGAGGATAAAGGAAATTGACACTGAAGCGGGATACAAATATTTGGGTGTTCTGGCGGCAGATGACATCAAGAACAATAAAATGAAGGAATTGATAAGATCTGAATACATAAGGTGAGTAAGGAACATACTAAAATCACATCTAAATAGTAGGAATGTCAAAAGTGTAGTAAATTCCCGAGTTGTGTCTATTATTAGGTACAGTGCAGGAATTCTGAAATAGAATGTTACTGAACAAAAAGAAATGGATAGAAAGACTAGGAAGCTAATGATTATCTACAGCATGTTCCACAAGAGGAGCGATGTTGATAGACTGTACTTAAAGAGATCTGAAGGTGGAAGAGGTCTTATCAGCATAGAGGACTTTGTTCAGATGGAGAAGAGCAGTCTACACAAATATGTGTCTGACAGTAGGGAGCCAATACTCAAAATTGTACTGAAGGAGAAGACAATAGACCAGGGGATGTCCAAAGAGGAAGAGCAACCTTCATGAAAAATCCCTTCATAGCACCTTCTTTAAAGAAATTGGAATTGAGAGATCCACAGTCATGGAGCTGGTTAAAAAGAGGAGACCTTAAAAAAGCTACAGAAGGAATGCTAATGGCTGCACAAAAGCAAGCCCTCAGAACGAAATGGGTGAAACCCCATATTGACAAGAAGGAGGGTAGCTCACTGTTTAGGGTCTGTGGAGAGAGAGAGGAGACTGTGGCTCATGTCGTATCCGAGTATCTTTGTGAGTGTAAACTCGGCCGAAGAAGAAGATATATTGAAAGTATTTTGATTTGCACCTACCATCCAATAATCTATAGAGAACTTTTGCATTACTGTTAACCTCTAGATCTGTAACATCTGGCTGAGGAAAAATATTAATTATTCTCATCTTTGGGGTATCCTGTAAAGAAACAAAACTTATAAATACAGAATTCTACATTTACATGATAATGAGAAAATTATGTGTGTATATATATATATCATCATCATCATCATCATTGTTTAACGTCCATATTCCACGCTAGCATGTGTGTGTTTAAAAACAATAGAAGGCGAGGCTCGAAATATTTTTTAATGTTGCAAAAACACAATATGTATTTCAATAGCTTAATTACATCATCAAACATTACGTAAGACTTTGGCAATGTCATCAGGTGTGGATTGCAGGATTACAACAAACATAAACAGAGATTAGAAAATAGATTTGATTTCAAATCCCGCCGAGGTTAGCTTTGCCTTTCATCCTTACGGGGTTGATAAAATAAAGTACCAGTAATACACTGGGATAATTTCTGGCCTTGTGCCAAAAGTAGAAACAATTATTACTGTGGCAAACTATCTCATACACACAATGATGATAAAACTATATATATATATATATATATATATAACTTAAAATGCTAAATGCAGTGGGAATACGAAGAAAGCAAGAAGGGGGGGTGGCGGTTTCCTCATCAGTTGTCTACTGGGGTTGTCGGATATTTCTACACTTTAAAGACAATATATCTCACCCCCGGGCGTCAATAACTGGAGAAGTTATTGGGAAAAACGGAGGAGGGAGGGAAGGAAAGCAAAAAGGAAGAAAAGAGAAAACAGAAAGAAAACAGCGAAAAGAACAACAAGCCAAGCAATATATATATATATAGGTTTTTAAAATCCAACGCCAATAAATACACCGAGATTTTTTCATTCTGATGATTGAAAGCAAAATTTTTTTGCTTTTAAGAAACCACTGGTAAATGGAATAATTGCCTTATGTTGTTTATTACATAACTATATATATATCGTTTCTGAATTTGTTTAGCGAGATTCTTTATCTGAAAACGTGTGTTGAAACCGATATTGTTATACTTTGGGAGGGTCATGTTGCCAATAAGAAACACACGCACCAGTTGTTTTCACTTCAATTTATTATAATAAATTTATAAATTTAATTTATAATAAATTGAAGTGAAAGCAACTGGTGCGTGTGTTTCTTATTGGCAACATGACCCTCCCAAAGTATAACAATATATATATATATATATATATATATATAACCAAAAGTTAAACAAGGTTCATTAATTAATCAATGAATATAGTTTCACAATAGATTAGAAGCACTCAACAATGAAGTTTTCTGGAGTTATTAATATTAATTCAAAATATTAATAAATATAGACATTCATGTTATCAAATATATTTTATTATATATATTTCAGAGGTACAGAGCTGTTTCCTCAGTACGTCCTCATCAGATAAAATAAATTGATGTCTGACATACCTCAACTGTGCTGATGGTTCAATTCTGACTGCCAAGACTGGAATTGAACCATCAGCACAGTTGAGGTATGTCAGATATCAATTTATTTTATCTGATGAGGACGTACTGTTGAAATAGCTCAGTACCTCTGAAATATATATAATAAAATATATTTGATAACATGAATGTCTATATTTATTAATATTTTGAAGTAATATTATATATATATATATTAGGTAGTAACATGTGCTTACGTCATATTTGACTAAAGAGTTTGTTAGTTAGGATTTTAAAAAACCCTCTCAATGGAAAAAAGGATAAGTATGGACATTCCTGAAACAAACTTTGGCAACGGATTGGCAGTATCGGTAGAGGGTCGGACGCCATGCTTTCCAGCATAGTTACGTCCCTTTATGATCTGAGTTCAAATCCCACCGAGGTTAACTTTGCCTTTCATCCTTACGGGGTCGATAAAATAAAGTACCAGTAATGCACTGGGATAATTGCTGGCCTTGGGCCTAAAGTAGAAACAATTATTTATAAGAGAGTAGGTGAATTAGGGCGGTGAATTGGCAGTATCGGTAGAGGGTTGGATGCCATGCTTTGATGCATAGAGTTACGGCCCTTGCCATTCTGAGTTCAAATCCCGCCGAGGTTAACTTTGCCTTTCATCCTTACGGGGTCGATAAAATAAAGTACCAGTAATGCACTGGGTACTTGCTGGCCTTGTGCCAAAAGTAGAAACAATTATTTATAAGAGAGTATTGAAGTTTGCTTGAAGCATTGTGGAATAATAGGTAAATATCTTTAAGTCGTTTGGAAGCCCCGACAATGCAAATGGGTAATATTCAAAACAACAAACAGCGGAGGACGCGTTTCGCACCTTTCCGACAGACAACCTTTCCCCCACCCCGGAAAAAACCCCCAGTTGATGGATGTGAATCCGAAATATATAGGGACAATTAAATCTCTCCCAAGGTAACTCTCTCTCGTGTTGTTATTTTTATTTTATCCTTTATACTCTTTCCTTCATTCCTCTACACGTCTTATACACGCCACGCATCTCAACGTACACCCACTTACATCTCTCTCTCCACCACCGCATCTTGTTACCCGGAGATTTACCCATTTGCATTGTCGAGGCTTCCAAACGACTTAAAGATATTTACCTATTATTATTTATGTTTGATATAAATTTTATGTTTGATAAGGGCGGTGGATTGGCAGAGGGTCGGACGCCATGCTTTCCCGCATAGTTACGTCCCTTTACGATCTGAGTTCAAATCCCACCGAGGTTGACTTTGCCTTTCATCCTTACGGGGTCGATAAAATAAAGTACCAGTAATGCACTGTATAATTGCTGGCCTTGTGCCTAAAGTAGAAACAGTTATATATGTTTGATATAACCCATGTGTACATATGTAGAGGAGGAGGAGGAGAAGGAGAAGGAGAAGGAGAAGGAGAAGGAGAAGAAGAAGAAGAAGAAGAAGAAGAAGAAGAAGAAGAAGAAGAGGTGGCTGATTTCCAAGCGGAAACAGCATGGGCTTTCCCATATTGCCTCACATATACTGTATACCATTAGGGTGTCCCTATGACTACCAGATGTTAAGGGTGCATGGTATGATATACAGAGTACATGATATGATATATAGAGTACATGGTATGATATATACACAGAGTAAAGCATGTATATTTAAATAGTTTCAAAAATATTTGAAAACAACTTACATCTTTGAGTCGTGAAACATAAAATTTCTCTTTGAATTTCACACGTTCATCGTTAACATTGAGCACGTCTATTGTTAAATGTGTTGCAGCATTGTATGCTTGACTGCAACTATCCTGATTACCACAGTCCTGCAGTAAAAAAACACAACATTGTATACTAGACTGAAACTGGTCACCCCAGTACTGCAGTAAAACTAACACGTTGTATACTAGACTGCTACTTATAAACCCAGTCCTGCAGTAAAACAAACACTCACCAAATAAAATTTCCTAAATGAGAACCTCTTAAGGAAATTTCACTGTCAATAAATGATTGGTGTCATTATTTAAAAGGCGGTGGATTGGCAGTATCGGTAGAGGGTCGGACGCCATGCTTTCCAGCATAGAGTTACGTCCCTTTACGATCTGAGTTCAAATCCCGCCGAGGTTGACTTTGCCTTTCATCCTTACGGGGTCGATAAAATAAAGTACCAGTAATGCACTGGGGGTAATTGCTGGCCTTGTGCCTAAAGTAGAAACAATTATTTAAAAGTGTTAACTTTGCCTTTCATCCTTACGAGGTCGATAAAATAAAGTACCAGTAATGCACTGGGGGTAATTGCTGGCCTTGTGCCTAAAGTAGAAACAATTATTTAAAAGTGTTAACTTTGCCTTTCATCCTTACGAGGTCGATAAAATAAAGTACCAGTAATGTACTGGGGTAATTGCTGGCCTTGTGCCAAAAGTAGAAACAATTATTTAAAAGTGTTAACTTTGCCTTTCATCCTTACGAGGTCGATAAAATAAAGTACCAGTAATACACTGGGGTAATTGCTGGCCTTGTGCCAATAGTAGAAACAATTATTTAAAATCCACTTTCCGTGCTGCTGTTGATTCAATGACCTATCACGGTTCAACTATAGACGAGTCACTGGAGACTGTCGTACAGCTTCACATGGTTTCAACAATTGGTTGACTTTTCTAATGCCACTCAATTCAGAGTGTACTGGGTGTATTATATCATGACACCAGCACTACCACTTTACAGAGTGTACTGGGTGTATTATATCTTGACACCAACACTACCACTTTACAGAGTGTACTGGGTGTATTATATCATGACACCAACACTACCACTTTACAGAGTGTACTGGGTGTATTATATCTTGGCACCAACACTACCACATTACAGAGTATACTGGGTGTATTTTATCATGACACCAACACTACCACTTTACAGAGTGTACTGGGTGTATTATATCTTGACACCAACACTACCACTTTACAGAGTGTACTGGGTGTATTATATCTTGACACCAACACTACCACTTTACAGAGTGTACTGGGTGTATTTTATCATGACACCAACACTACCACTTTACAGAGTGTACTGGGTGTATTATATCTTGGCACCAACACTGCCACTTTACAGAGTGTACTGGGTGTATTATATCATGAGACCAACACTACCACTTTACAGAGTGTACTGGGTGTATTATATCTTGACACCAACACTACCACTTTACAGAGTGTACTGGGTGTATTATATCTCGACACCAACACTACCACTTTACAGAGTGTACTGGGTGTATTATATCATGACACCAACACTACCACTTTACAGAGTGTACTGGGTGTATTATATCTTGGCACCAACACTACCACTTTACAGAGTGTACTGGGTGTATTATATCATGAGACCAACACTACCACTTTACAGAGTGTACTGGGTGTATTTTATCATGACACCAACACTACCACTTTACAGAGTGTACTGGGTGTATTATATCATGAGACCAACACTACCACTTTACAGAGTGTACTGGGTGTATTATATCATGACACCAACACTACCACTTTACAGAGTGTACTGGGTGTATTATATCATGACACCAACACTACCACTTTACAGAGTGTACTGGGTGTATTTTATCATGACACCAACACTACCACTTTACAGAGTGTACTGGGTGTATTTTATCATGACACCAACACTACCACTTTACAGAGTGTACTGGGTGTATTTTATCATGACACCAACACTACCACTTTACAGAGTGTACTGGGTGTATTTTATGACACCAGTACTACCTCTTTACAGAGTGTACTGGGTGTATTTTATTATGACACCAGTACTACCTCTTTACAGAGTGTACTGGGTGTATTTTATTATGACACCAGTACTACCTCTTTACAGAGTGTACTGGGTGTATTTTATTATGACACCAGTACTACCTCTTTACAGAGTACACTGGGTGTATTTTATTATGACACCAGTACTACCACTTTACATGCAATGAGGCTAAAGTTGATGACAATGGAGACAATGGTGACAGTGGAGACAATGGAGACAATGGAGACAATGGAGACAATGGAGACAGTGGAGACAGTGGAGACAATGGAGACAGTGGAGACAGTGGAGACAGTGGAGACAGTGGAGACAGTGGAGACAGTGGAGACAATGGAGACAATGGAGACAGTGGAGACAGTGGAGACAGTGGAGACAGTGGAGACAGTGGAAACAATGGAGACAGTGGAGACAGTGGAGACAATGGAGACAATGGAGACAGTGGAGACAGTGGAGACAGTGGAGACAGTGGAGACAATGGGGACAATGGAGACAGTGGAGACAGTGGAGACAATGGAGACAGTGGAGACAGTGGAGACAGTGGAGACAGTGGAGACAGTGGAGACAATGGAGACAATGGAGACAGTGGAGACAGTGGTGACAGTGGAGACAGTGGAGACAGTGGAGACAATGGAGACAGTGGAGACAATGGTGACAATGGAGACAGTGGAGACAGTGGAGACAGTGGAGACAGTGGAGACAGTGGAGACAATGGGGACAATGGAGACAGTGGAGACAGTGGAGACAATGGAGACAATGGAGACAGTGGAGACAATGGAGACAATGGAGACAGTGGAGACAGTGGAGACAGTGGTGACAATGGAGACAATGGAGACAATGGAGACAGTGGAGACAATGGTGACAGTGGAGACAGTGGAGACAATGGAGACAATGGAGACAGTGGAGACAATGGAGACAATGGAGACAGTGGAGACAGTGGAGACAATGGAGACAGTGGAGACAGTGGAAACAATGGAGACAGTGGAGACAGTGGAGACAATGGAGACAGTGGAGACAGTGGAGACAGTGGAGACAATGGAGACAGTGGAGACAGTGGAGACAATGGAGACAATGGAGACAGTGGAGACAATGGAGACAGTGGAGACAATGGTGACAATGGTGACAATGGAGACAGTGGTGACAATGGAGACAATGGAGACAATGGAGACAGTGGAGACAGTGGAGACAATGGTGACAATGGTGACAATGGAGACAGTGGTGACAATGGAGACAATGGAGACAGTGGAGACAATGGTGACAGTGGAGACAGTGGAGACAATGGAGACAATGGTGACAGTGGAGACAATGGAGACAATGGAGACAATGGAGACAGTGGAGACAGTGGAGACAGTGGAGACAGTGGAGACAGTGGAGACAATGGAGACAGTGGAGACAATGGTGACAGTGGAGACAATGGAGACAGTGGAGACAGTGGAGACAGTGGAGACAGTGGAGACAGTGGAGACAATGGAGACAATGGAGACAATGGAGACAGTGGAGACAGTGGAGACAATGGTGACAATGGAGACAGTGGTGACAATGGAGACAATGGAGACAGTGGAGACAATGGAGACAGTGGAGACAATGGTGACAGTGGAGACAATGGAGACAGTGGAGACAGTGGAGACAGTGGAGACAGTGGAGACAATGGAGACAATGGAGACAATGGAGACAGTGGAGACAGTGGAGACAGTGGAGACAATGGTGACAATGGAGACAGTGGTGACAATGGAGACAGTGGAGACAATGGAGACAGTGGAGACAATGGTGACAGTGGAGACAATGGAGACAGTGGAGACAGTGGAGACAGTGGAGACAGTGGAGACAATGGAGACAATGGTGACAGTGGAGACAGTGGAGACAATGGAGACAATGGTGACAATGGAGACAGTGGAGACAATGGTGACAATGGAGACAATGGAGACAATGGAGACAGTGGAGACAATGGAGACAGTGGAGACAATGGTGACAATGGAGACAATGGAGACAATGGAGACAATGGAGACAGTGGAGACAATGGAGACAGTGGAGACAATGGTGACAGTGGAGACAATGGAGACAATGGAGACAATGGTGACAGTGGAGACAATGGAGACAATGGAGACAGTGGAGACAATGGAGACAATGGAGACAATGGAGACAATGGAGACAATGGAGACAGTGGAGACAATGGAGACAGTGGAGACAATGGTGACAGTGGAGACAATGGAGACAATGGAGACAATGGTGACAGTGGAGACAATGGTGACAGTGGAGACAATGGAGACAATGGAGACAATGGAGACAGTGGAGACAATGGAGACAGTGGAGACAGTGGAGACAATGGAGACAATGGAGACAATGGTGACAGTGGAGACAATGGAGACAATGGAGACAATGGAGACAGTGGAGACAATGGAGACAATGGAGACAGTGGAGACAATGGTGACAGTGGAGACAATGGAGACAATGGAGACAATGGTGACAATGGAGACAATGGAGACAATGGTGACAGTGGAGACAGTGGAGACAATGGAGACAATGGAGACAATGGAGACAATGGAGACAATGGAGACAGTGGAGACAATGGAGACAGTGGAGACAGTGGAGACAATGGAGACAGTGGAGACAGTGGAGACAATGGAGACAATGGAGACAGTGGAGACAATGGAGACAATGGAGACAATGGAGACAATGGAGACAGTGGAGACAATGGAGACAGTGGAGACAGTGGAGACAATGGAGACAATGGAGACAGTGGAGACAGTGGAGACAATGGAGACAGTGGAGACAATGGAGACAATGGAGACAGTGGAGACAATGGAGACAGTGGAGACAGTGGAGACAATGGAGACAATGGAGACAATGGAGACAGTGGAGACAATGGAGACAATGGAGACAGTGGAGACAATGGAGACAATGGAGACAGTGGAGACAATGGAGACAGTGGAGACAATGGAGACAATGGAGACAATGGTGACAGTGGAGACAGTGGAGACAATGGAGACAGTGGAGACAATGGAGACAATGGAGACAATGGAGACAGTGGAGACAATGGTGACAGTGGAGACAATGGAGACAATGGAGACAATGGTGACAGTGGAGACAATGGAGACAGTGGAGACAATGGAGACAATGGAGACAATGGAGACAATGGTGACAGTGGAGACAATGGAGACAATGGAGACAATGGTGACAGTGGAGACAATGGAGACAATGGAGACAGTGGAGACAATGGAGACAGTGGAGACAATGGAGACAGTGGAGACAATGGAGACAATGGAGACAGTGGAGACAATGGAGACAATGGAGACAATGGAGACAGTGGAGACAATGGAGACAATGGAGACAATGGAGACAGTGGAGACATGGAGACAATGGAGACAATGGAGACAATGGAGACAGTGGAGACAATGGAGACAATGGAGACAGTGGAGACAATGGAGACAATGGAGACAATGGAGACAGTGGAGACAATGGAGACAATGGAGACAATGGTGACAGTGGAGACAATGGAGACAATGGAGACAGTGGAGACAATGGAGACAATGGAGACAGTGGAGACAGTGGAGACAGTGGAGACAATGGTGACAAGTGGAGACAATGGAGACAATGGAGACAATGGAGACAATGGAGACAATGGAGACAGTGGAGACAATGGAGACAGTGGAGACAATGGTGACAGTGGAGACAATGGAGACAATGGAGACAATGGTGACAGTGGAGACAATGGAGACAATGGAGACAATGGAGACAGTGGAGACAATGGAGACAATGGAGACAATGGTGACAGTGGAGACAGTGGAGACAATGGAGACAATGGAGACAGTGGAGACAATGGAGACAGTGGAGACAATGGTGACAGTGGAGACAATGGAGACAGTGGAGACAATGGAGACAATGGAGACAATGGAGACAATGGAGACAGTGGAGACAATGGAGACAGTGGAGACAGTGGAGACAGTGGAGACAATGGAGACAGTGGAGACAATGGTGACAATGGAGACAATGGAGACAGTGGAGACAATGGAGACAATGGAGACAATGGAGACAGTGGAGACAGTGGAGACAATGGAGACAATGGAGACAGTGGAGACATGGATGGAGACAATGGAGACAGTGGAGACAGTGGAGACAATGGAGACAATGGAGACAATGGAGACAGTGGAGACAATGGTGACAGGGAGACAGTGGAGACAATGGAGACAATGGTGACAATGGAGACAATGGAGACAGTGGAGACAATGGAGACAATGGAGACAGTGGAGACAGTGGAGACATGGAGACAGTGGAGACAATGGAGACAGTGGAGACAGTGGAGACAATGGAGACAATGGAGACAGTGGAGACAATGGAGACAATGGAGACAGTGGAGACAGTGGAGACAGTGGAGACAGTGGAGACAATGGAGACAATGGAGACAGTGGAGACAGTGGAGACAATGGAGACAGTGGAGACAGTGGAGACAATGGAGACAATGGTGACAGTGGAGACAGATGGAGACAGTGGAGACAATTGGAGACAGTGGAGACAATGGAGACAATGGTGACAGTGGAGACAGTGGAGACAGTGGAGACAATGGAGACAATGGAGACAGTGGAGACAGTGGAGACAGTGGAGACAATGGAGACAATGGTGACAGTGGAGACAATGGAGACAGTGGAGACAGTGGAGACAGATGGAGACAGTGGAGACAATGGAGACAGTGGAGACAATGGTGACAGTGGAGACAATGGAGACAGTGGAGACAGTGGAGACAGTGGAGACAATGGAGACAATGGTGACAGTGGAGACAGTGGAGACAATGGAGACAGTGGAGACAGTGGAGACAATGGAGACAATGGTGACAATGGAGACAATGGAGACAGTGGAGACAATGGTGACAGTGGAGACAGTGGAGACAATGGAGACAATGGAGACAATGGAGACAGTGGAGACAATGGTGACAATGGTGACAATGGAGACAGTGGTGACAATGGAGACAATGGAGACAATGGAGACAGTGGAGACAATGGAGACAATGGAGACAGTGGAGACAGTGGAGACAATGGAGACAATGGAGACAATGGAGACAGTGGAGACAGTGGAGACAATGGTGACAGTGGAGACAATGGAGACAATGGAGACAATGGAGACAGTGGAGACAATGGAGACAATGGTGACAATGGAGACAGTGGAGACAGTGGAGACAGTGGAGACAATGGAGACAATGGTGACAGTGGAGACAATGGAGACAGTGGAGACAGTGGAGACAATGGAGACAATGGTGACAGTGGAGACAATGGAGACAGTGGAGACAGTGGAGACAATGGAGACAATGGTGACAGTGGAGACAGTGGAGACAATGGTGACAATGGAGACAGTGGAGACAATGGAGACAGTGGAGACAATGGAGACAATGGAGACAATGGAGACAATGGAGACAGTGGAGACAATGGAGACAGTGGAGACAATGGAGACAGTGGAGACAATGGTGACAGTGGAGACAATGGAGACAATGGAGACAATGGAGACAATGGAGACAATGGTGACAGTGGAGACAATGGAGACAGTGGAGACAGTGGAGACAATGGAGACAATGGAGACAATGGAGACAGTGGAGACAATGGAGACAGTGGAGACAATGGTGACAGTGGAGACAATGGAGACAGTGGAGACAATGGAGACAATGGTGACAGTGGAGACAATGGAGACAATGGAGACAGTGGAGACAATGGAGACAATGGTGACAGTGGAGACAGTGGAGACAATGGTGACAGTGGAGACAGTGGAGACAATGGAGACAGTGGAGACAATGGAGACAATGGAGACAATGGAGACAATGGAGACAATGGAGACAGTGGAGACAATGGAGACAGTGGAGACAATGGAGACAATGGTGACAGTGGAGACAGTGGAGACAATGGTGACAGTGGAGACAGTGGAGACAATGGAGACAGTGGAGACAATGGAGACAATGGTGACAATGGAGACAGTGGAGACAATGGAGACAGTGGAGACAATGGAGACAATGGAGACAGTGGAGACAATGGAGACAATGGTGACAGTGGAGACAATGGAGACAGTGGAGACAATGGAGACAATGGAGACAATGGAGACAATGGTGACAGTGGAGACAATGGAGACAATGGAGACAATGGAGACAGTGGAGACAATGGAGACAATGGTGACAATGGAGACAATGGTGACAATGGAGACAGTGGAGACAATGGAGACAATGGAGACAGTGGAGACAATGGAGACAATGGAGACAATGGAGACAGTGGAGACAATGGAGACAGTGGAGACAATGGTGACAGTGGAGACAATGGAGACAATGGAGACAATGGAGACAGTGGAGACAATGGAGACAATGGTGACAATGGAGACAATGGAGACAGTGGAGACAGTGGAGACAGTGGAGACAATGGAGACAATGGTGACAGTGGAGACAATGGAGACAGTGGAGACAGTGGAGACAATGGAGACAATGGTGACAGTGGAGACAATGGAGACAGTGGAGACAGTGGAGACAATGGAGACAATGGTGACAGTGGAGACAGTGGAGACAATGGTGACAATGGAGAGAGTGGAGACAATGGAGACAGTGGAGACAATGGAGACAATGGAGACAATGGAGACAATGGAGACAGTGGAGACAATGGAGACAGTGGAGACAATGGAGACAGTGGAGACAATGGTGACAGTGGAGACAATGGAGACAATGGAGACAATGGAGACAATGGAGACAATGGTGACAGTGGAGACAATGGAGACAGTGGAGACAGTGGAGACAATGGAGACAATGGAGACAATGGAGACAGTGGAGACAATGGAGACAGTGGAGACAATGGTGACAGTGGAGACAATGGAGACAGTGGAGACAATGGAGACAATGGTGACAGTGGAGACAATGGAGACAATGGAGACAGTGGAGACAATGGAGACAATGGTGACAGTGGAGACAGTGGAGACAATGGTGACAGTGGAGACAGTGGAGACAATGGAGACAGTGGAGACAATGGAGACAATGGAGACAATGGAGACAGTGGAGACAGTGGAGACAATGGAGACAGTGGAGACAATGGAGACAATGGTGACAGTGGAGACAGTGGAGACAATGGTGACAGTGGAGACAGTGGAGACAATGGAGACAGTGGAGACAATGGAGACAATGGTGACAATGGAGACAGTGGAGACAATGGAGACAGTGGAGACAATGGAGACAATGGAGACAGTGGAGACAATGGAGACAATGGTGACAGTGGAGACAATGGAGACAATGGAGACAGTGGAGACAATGGAGACAATGGAGACAATGGTGACAGTGGAGACAATGGAGACAATGGAGACAATGGAGACAGTGGAGACAATGGAGACAATGGTGACAATGGAGACAATGGTGACAATGGAGACAATGGAGACAATGGAGACAGTGGAGACAATGGAGACAGTGGAGACAATGGAGACAATGGAGACAGTGGAGACAATGGAGACAGTGGAGACAGTGGAGATAGTGGAGACAATGGAGACAATGGAGACAATGGAGACAATGGAGACAGTGGAGACAATGGAGACAGTGGAGACAATGGAGACAATGGAGACAATGGAGACAATGGAGACAGTGGAGACAGTGGAGACATTGGAGACAGTGGAGACAGTGGAGACAATGGTGACAGTGGAGACAATGGAGACAATGGAGACAGTGGAGACAATGGAGACAATGGAGACAGTGGAGACAATGGTGACAGTGGAGACAATGGAGACAATGGAGACAATGGAGACAATGGAGACAGTGGAGACAATGGAGACAGTGGAGACAATGGAGACAGTGGAGACAATGGAGACAGTGGAGACAATGGAGACAATGGAGACAATGGAGACAGTGGAGACAATGGAGACAGTGGAGACAATGGAGACAATGGTGACAGTGGAGACAGTGGAGACAGTGGAGACAATGGAGACAATGGTGACAGTGGAGACAGTGGAGACAGTGGAGACAATGGAGACAATGGAGACAGTGGAGACAGTGGAGACAGTGGAGACAATGGAGACAATGGTGACAGTGGAGACAATGGAGACAGTGGAGACAATGGAGACAGTGGAGACAATGGAGACAATGGAGACAGTGGAGACAGTGGAGACAATGGAGACAGTGGAGACAATGGAGACAATGGTGACAGTGGAGACAATGGAGACAGTGGAGACAATGTAGACAATGGTGACAATGGAGACAATGGTGACAATGGAGACAGTGGAGACAGTGGAGACAATGGAGACAGTGGAGACAGTGGAGACAATGGAGACAATGGAGACAGTGGAGACAGTGGAGACAGTGGAGACAGTGGAGACAGTGGAGACAGTGGAGACAATGGAGACAATGGAGACAATGGAGACAATGGTGACAGTGGAGACAATGGAGACAGTGGAGACAGTGGAGACAGTGGAGACAATGGAGACAATGGAGACAATGGTGACAGTGGAGACAATGGAGACAGTGGAGACAATGGAGACAGTGGAGACAATGGAGACAGTGGAGACAATGGAGACAATGGAGACAGTGGAGACAGTGGAGACAATGGAGACAGTGGAGACAATGGAGACAATGGAGACAGTGGAGACAATGGAGACAGTGGAGACAATGGAGACATTGGAGACAATGGAGACAGTGGAGACAATGGAGACAGTGGAGACAATGGAGACAATGGAGACAGTGGAGACAGTGGAGACAGTGGAGACAATGGAGACAATGGTGACAGTGGAGACAGTGGAGACAGTGGAGACAATGGAGACAGTGGAGACAATGGAGACAATGGAGACAATGGAGACAATGGTGACAATGGAGACAGTGGAGACAGTGGAGACAGTGGAGACAATGGAGACAATGGAGACAGTGGAGACAATGGAGACAGTGGAAACAGTGGAGACAGTGGAGACAATGGAGACAGTGGAGACAATGGAGACAATGGTGACAGTGGAGACAATGGAGACAATGGAGACAATGGAGACAATGGAGACAATGGAGACAATGGAGACAATGGTGACAGTGGAGACAATGGAGACAATGGTGACAATGGTGACAGTGGAGACAGTGGAGACAATGGAGACAATGGGGACAGTGGAGACAATGGAGACAATGGGGACAGTGGAGACAATGGAGACAATGGGGACAGTGGAGACAGTGGAGACAGTGGAGACAATGGAGACAGTGGAGACAATGGAGACAATGGTGACAGTGGAGACAATGGAGACAGTGGAGACAGTGGAGACAGTGGAGACAGTGGAGACAATGGTGACAGTGGTGACAGTGGAGACAATGGAGACAATGGAGACAATGGAGACAATGGAGACAATGGAGACAATGGAGACAGTGGAGACAATGGAGACAGTGGAGACAATGGAGACAGTGGAGACAATGGAGACAATGGGGACAGTGGAGACAATGGAGACAGTGGAGACAATGGAGACAATGGGGACAGTGGAGACAATGGAGACAATGGGGACAGTGGAGACAGTGGAGACAGTGGAGACAATGGAGACAGTGGAGACAGTGGAGACAATGGAGACAGTGGAGACAATGGAGACAATGGGGACAGTGGAGACAGTGGAGACAATGGAGACAATGGTGACAATGGAGACAGTGGAGACAATGGAGACAGTGGAGACAATGGAGACAATGGTGACAGTGGAGACAATGGAGACAATGGAGACAATGGAGACAGTGGAGACAATGGTGACAGTGGAGACAGTGGAGACAGTGGAGACAATGGTGACAATGGAGACAATGGAGACAGTGGAGACAATGGAGACAATGGTGACAATGGAGACAGTGGAGACAATGGAGACAGTGGAGACAATGGAGACAATGGTGACAATGGAGACAGTGGAGACAATGGAGACAGTGGAGACAATGGAGACAATGGAGACAATGGAGACAGTGGAGACAATGGAGACAGTGGAGACAATGGAGACAATGGAGACAATGGTGACAATGGAGACAGTGGAGACAGTGGAGACAGTGGAGACAATGGAGACATTGGAGACAATGGAGACAGTGGAGACAATGGAGACAGTGGAGACAGTGGAGACAATGGAGACAATGGTGACAGTGGAGACAATGGAGACAATGGAGACAGTGGAGACAATGGAGACAGTGGAGACAATGGAGACAATGGTGACAGTGGAGACAATGGAGACAATGGAGACAATGGAGACAGTGGAGACAATGGAGACAGTGGAGACAGTGGAGACAATGGAGACAATGGTGACAGTGGAGACAATGGAGACAATGGAGACAATGGAGACAGTGGAGACAATGGAGACAGTGGAGACAATGGAGACAATGGAGACAGTGGAGACAATGGAGACAGTGGAGACAATGGAGACAATGGAGACAGTGGAGACAGTGGAGACAATGGTGACAATGGAGACAATGGAGACAGTGGAGACAATGGAGACAATGGAGACAGTGGAGACAATGGAGACAGTGGAGACAATGGAGACAATGGAGACAGTGGAGACAATGGAGACAGTGGAGACAATGGAGACAATGGAGACAATGGAGACAATGGAGACAGTGGAGACAATGGAGACAATGGAGACAATGGAGACAGTGGAGACAATGGAGACAGTGGAGACAATGGAGACAATGGAGACAGTGGAGACAATGGAGACAATGGAGACAGTGGAGACAATGGAGACAGTGGAGACAATGGAGACAGTGGAGACAATGGAGACAGTGGAGACAATGGAGACAGTGGAGACAGTGGAGACAATGGAGACAATGGAGACAATGGAGACAGTGGAGACAATGGAGACAATGGAGACAATGGAGACAGTGGAGACAATGGAGACAATGGAGACAGTGGAGACAATGGAGACAGTGGAGACAATGGAGACAGTGGAGACAATGGAGACAATGGAGACAGTGGAGACAGTGGAGACAGTGGTGACAATGGAGACAGTGGAGACAATGGAGACAGTGGAGACAATGGAGACAGTGGAGACAATGGAGACAATGGAGACAGTGGAGACAGTGGAGACAGTGGAGACAGTGGAGACAATGGAGACAGTGGAGACAATGGAGACAATGGAGACAGTGGAGACAATGGAGACAGTGGAGACAGTGGAGACAGTGGAGACAGTGGAGACAGTGGAGACAGTGGAGACATTGGAGACAGTGGAGACAGTGGAGACAGTGGAGACAATGGAGACAATGGAGACAGTGGAGACAGTGGAGACAATGGAGACAGTGGAGACAGTGGAGACAATGGAGACAATGGAGACAATGGAGACAATGGAGACAGTGGAGACAATGGAGACAATGGAGACAGTGGAGACAATGGAGACAGTGGAGACAATGGAGACAGTGGAGACAATGGAGACAATGGAGACAGTGGAGACAGTGGAGACAGTGGAGACAGTGGAGACAATGGAGACAATGGAGACAATGGAGACAATGGAGACAGTGGAGACAATGGAGGCAATGGAGACAATGGAGACAGTGGAGACAATGGAGACAATGGTGACAATGGAGACAGTGGAGACAGTGGAGACAGTGGAGACAGTGGAGACAGTGGAGACAATGGAGACAATGGAGACAGTGGAGACAATGGAGACAGTGGAGACAATGGAGACAATGGAGACAGTGGAGACAGTGGAGACAGTGGTGACAATGGAGACAGTGGAGACAATGGAGACAATGGAGACAGTGGAGACAATGGAGACAATGGAGACAGTGGAGACAGTGGAGACAATGGAGACAGTGGAGACAATGGAGACAATGGAGACAGTGGAGACAATGGAGACAGTGGAGACAGTGGAGACAGTGGAGACAGTGGAGACAGTGGAGACAATGGAGACAGTGGAGACAGTGGAGACAGTGGAGACAATGGAGACAGTGGAGACAGTGGAGACAGTGGAGACAGTGGAGACAATGGAGACAATGGAGACAGTGGAGACAGTGGAGACAGTGGAGACAATGGAGACAGTGGAGACAGTGGAGACAGTGGAGACAATGGAGACAATGGAGACAATGGAGACAGTGGAGACAATGGAGACAATGGAGACAGTGGAGACAATGGAGACAGTGGAGACAATGGAGACAGTGGAGACAATGGAGACAATGGAGACAGTGGAGACAGTGGAGACAATGGAGACAGTGGAGACAGTGGAGACAGTGGAGACAATGGAGACAATGGAGACAATGGAGACAATGGAGACAGTGGAGACAATGGAGGCAATGGAGACAATGGAGACAGTGGAGACAATGGAGACAATGGAGACAATGGAGACAGTGGAGACAGTGGAGACAGTGGAGACAGTGGAGACAGTGGAGACAATGGAGACAATGGAGACAATGGAGACAGTGGAGACAATGGAGGCAATGGAGACAATGGAGACAGTGGAGACAATGGAGACAATGGTGACAATGGAGACAATGGAGACAATGGAGACAGTGGAGACAGTGGAGACAGTGGAGACAATGGTGACAGTGGAGACAGTGGAGACAATGGAGACAATGGTGACAGTGGTGACAATGGAGACAGTGGAGACAATGGAGACAGTGGAGACAATGGTGACAGTGGAGACAATGGAGACAATGGTGACAATGGAGACAATGGAGACAGTGGAGACAATGGAGACAGTGGAGACAGTGGAGACAGTGGAGACAATGGAGACAGTGGAGACAATGGAGACAATGGAGACAATGGAGACAATGGAGACAGTGGAGACAATGGAGACAGTGGAGACAGTGGAGACAATGGAGACAGTGGAGACAATGGAGACAGTGGAGACAATGGTGACAGTGGAGACAATGGAGACAGTGGTGACAATGGAGACAGTGGAGACAATGGAGACAATGGAGACAGTGGAGACAATGGAGACAGTGGAGACAATGGAGACAGTGGAGACAATGGAGACAGTGGAGACAATGGAGACAATGGAGACAGTGGAGACAGTGGAGACAGTGGAGACAATGGAGACAGTGGAGACAGTGGAGACAGTGGAGACAATGGAGACAATGGAGACAATGGAGACAGTGGAGACAATGGAGGCAATGGAGACAGTGGAGACAGTGGAGACAATGGAGACAATGGTGACAGTGGAGACAATGGAGACAATGGAGACAGTGGAGACAATGGAGACAGTGGAGACAATGGAGACAATGGAGACAGTGGAGACAATGGAGACAATGGAGACAATGGAGACAGTGGAGACAGTGGAGACAGTGGAGACAATGGAGACAATGGAGACAGTGGAGACAATGGAGGCAATGGAGACAATGGAGACAATGGAGACAATGGAGACAATGGAGACAGTGGAGACAATGGAGACAGTGGAGACAATGGAGACAATGGAGACAATGGAGACAATGGAGACAATGGAGACAGTGGAGACAATGGAGACAGTGGAGACAATGGAGACAATGGAGACAATGGAGACAGTGGAGACAATGGAGACAATGGAGACAGTGGAGACAATGGAGACAATGGTGACAATGGAGACAGTGGAGACAATGGAGACAATGGAGACAATGCAGACAGTGGAGACAGTGGAGACAATGGTGACAGTGGAGACAATGGAGACAATGGAGACAATGGAGACAATGGAGACAGTGGAGACAATGGAGACAATGGTGACAATGGAGACAATGGAGACAGTGGAGACAATGGAGACAATGGAGACAATGGAGACAATGGAGACAATGGAGACAGTGGAGACAATGGAGACAGTGGAGACAATGGAGACAATGGAGACAGTGGAGACAATGGAGACAGTGGAGACAGTGGAGACAGTGGAGACAATGGAGACAGTGGAGACAGTGGAGACAGTGGAGACAATGGAGACAGTGGAGACAGTGGAGACAATGGAGACAGTGGAGACAATGGAGACAATGGTGACAGTGGAGACAATGGTGACAATGGTGACAGTGGAGACAATGGAGACAGTGGAGACAGTGGAGACAGTGGAGACAATGGAGACAGTGGAGACAGTGGAGACAGTGGAGACAATGGAGACAGTGGAGACAGTGGAGACAATGGAGACAGTGGAGACAATGGAGACAATGGTGACAGTGGAGACAATGGTGACAATGGTGACAGTGGAGACAATGGAGACAGTGGAGACAGTGGAGACAGTGGAGACAATGGAGACAGTGGAGACAGTGGAGACAATGGAGACAGTGGAGACAATGGAGACA
>OZ024759.1:8898830-8903830 GCA_964016885.1 Eledone cirrhosa | reverse complement strand
CAGCTGTAGAAATCAAGCCAAAAAATCAGTTCCTGTCCCACCCTTGCAAGCAGGGAAAAAGCGGACGCAAAATGAAATGATGATGATGATGATGATGAAAATATATCATATATATATACAAAATATATATATATATATTCTTATCTGATATCTGCATTGCTTTATTGTACTACAATAAAACTCACCTCCTACATATATATATATATATATATGATATCATCATCATCATTTTACGTTCGCTTTTCCCTGCTTGCAAGGGTGGGACGGGTCTTATTCAGCACAGCATCTCTCCACTCGTCACGGTCCCTCGTCATCTCCACCGTGAGCTTCAATGATCTGAGGTCTGTTCTCACCACCTCCGCCCATGTTTTTCGTGGTCTACCTCTACCACGTCCTCCATCAACTGGCAATTCCTGGCACTTCTTCACCCATCGGTCATCCTCCATGCGCATCACATGTCCATACCACCTCAGTCTCCTCTCCCGTATACTACATTCTATCCCTCTCAGACACAGTTTCTCTCTCAACACATTTATGCTGGGTCGTTCACGCACATTTACACTGCACATCCAACGGAGCATGCTTGCCTCATTTCTCTCCAGCCGTCGCATATCCTCTGCAGTTGCCCATGTCTCACTACCATGCAACATCGCGCTCCTCACACAAGCATCATACAACCGGCCTTTCGTACGCAGGGAGAAACCCTTCTTCGTCAACAGAGGAAGCAGCTCCCTAAACTTCTTCCAACCCATCCTTATTCTAGATACTATGGCCTCGGAACACCCTCCTCCCATGCTAATCTGATCTCCTAGGTACCGGAAGCTATCCACCACTTCTATAGCATCCGCCTGCATTTGAAAAATGTGTCTATCAATGCGACTTCTACTTTCTAATTTCCCTGTACATCTACTGCATACATATTTCTCCCGACCTGTTAGTTTGCCTGTTATCGCGCTACATCTCTTGTGTACCCAGGATCTGCATTGTGTGCATTTTATAGAATTTATGCCAGTTCCTGTTCTGCATATCGAACATGGCCATTTCCCTGATGGAATCAGGGTTTTGTCCCCTATCAAAGGCTAAGTATAGTGGCTTATTCTTCTCTAAGAACCTCTCTTACAATTGTCTCACCAAGAAGAGGGCATCTCTTGTACTCTTCCCAGGCACAAAACCAAACTGCATCTCATCTAGTTTGACCCTTTCTCTAATTAGTTGTGCTAAAATCCTTTCTGCCACTTTCATAACTTGATCCATCAGTTTTATACCCCTATAATTGCTCCTCTCCAGAGCATCCCCTTTACCTTTGTAGCAATTTATGAGAATACTGCTGCACCAGTCTTTGGGTATGACACCACCAAAAATAGCCTGATTGATGATGAGTGCAACCAGTTTAGTGCCTACGTCCCCTGATGCCTTCAGCATCTCAGCAACTATTCCTGATGGTCCGGCAGCCTTACCATTTTTCATTTCCCTAATCGCCTCTTGGACCCTATATTCGTCAATCTTAATAGCTGGTCCCTCTGTCGGATCTACCAAGGGTAATTTCTCTCTCTCCCATTTGTTCTCCACATTCATCAGTCTCTCGTAATGACATTTCCAGGCCTCCTTTTTCTGATCATTCGTGACACTAAGTACACCAGCATCATCCCGGACACATTTATCTCCAACAACATCCTGATTTGCATTGACACACTGCCTTGCAATGTGGAACACCACACGCCTCTGATCTTCCCGTCGCAGAACATTGGCAAACCTCCTACTCTCTGCCTCCCTGCGTGCTAAGTACACCTGACGTCTAGCTTCTCTCCTAGTGGCTGTATATTCTTCCCTACTCCCACACTTTTTCCAAGCCTTCCATGCTAGTCTTTTGTCTCTAATAGCCTTATCTACTGTGCTGTTCTACCACCAGGTCACTCTCTATCTGGTTGGAGCTCTGCTCCAGCCACAAGTTTCATCAGTAGCCTGCAGCAAGTTGTCACGTAAGAAATTCCAGTTATTATCTATGTCATACGTCTATACGTCATATACATCTTGAAGGGCTTTCCTAAATTTGTATTTTAGTGAAAGGTCTTTTAGCTTCCAGACCTTTCTTCTCCACACCTTCCTATATGTCTCATTCCATCTCTTGCTTACTGAGATATCACTAACAACTAACCTATGCTGTGGGGTACATTCTTCCCCAGGGTATGCCTTGGTATTAGACACTATCTGCCTGTCCCGCTGCCTAACTAGTAGGAAGTCAATCTGGCTTAAGTGCTCACCAGATTTGTAGGTTATTAGGTGATTGGCAGGTTTCTGGAAGTTTGTGTTGCAAATAGTCAATGTACCTGCATCACAAAATTCAAGAAGTCTCACTCCTTCTTCATTTCTTGAACCGTAACCGTGCCCACCATGTACCCCAGTGTAACCATCCTGGAGATGTCCAACATGACCATTGAAGTCTCCTGCTAGCATAACGATGTCTCCGTCCTCTGTCATTGCGGTTGTTTGTAAAAGTTGCTCATAAAAGCAGTCTTTCTCATCTTTGCCTAGGCCTGCTTGGGGAACATAGGCCGAGATGATTGTCAGTAGTCTCCTGCCTACAACTAATCTAAGCTTAATTATTCGATTACTAACTCGAACTACCTCTATTGTCTTATTGATCCATTTCTTTCTCAGCCAGGAAAATGCCTACTCCCCCTAACCCATCATCCTTACCTACCCAGAAGAGCTTATAGCTAAGACGTTTGCCTACGACTAGTCTCGCAGAGGCAGCTCTCCATCTCACCTCTTGCACGCAGCACACATCCACCTGCCTTCTCTCCAGCATCTCCGCTATTTCAGCAGATCTACCTCTGAGAGTGCCAACATTAAGTGTTGCAACTCTGAGATGCGACGTCTTCATATTTTGTTGTTGTTCCTATTTGTTGCTGTGCTGATAAGCGTTTTGGCATTGATACACTGGTTGGATGCCCTTCCTAACACCAGCGCCACTTTACAGCATGGACTGGGTGCTTTTATTTGTGCCACCAGCACTAGAGAGGATGTCTTACTAGACTCAAGGGCCCTCTCTACCCCTCCATTTTACAGCATGGTCATAAAAAAAAAACAAAAAAACTTATTGACACGACGCACACACACTCACACACCAACACTCATGCATACAAACCACAACCACACACACGCCACTCACATACCAACACTCATTCATGCATACAATCACACCACTCACAAACACACACACATATATATATATATTACCGACAGTACTGATACAAATACTAAATCAAAATCAATATCATGTCAACTGTTGACCTTTCCCAGTCCAGTTCAGCTTGTATATAATAATAATAATTGTTTCTACTTTAGGCACAAGGCCAGCAATTACCCAGTGCATTACTGGTACTATATTTTATCGACCCCGTAAGGATGAAAGGCAAAGTCAACCTCGGCGGGATTTGAACTCAGATCGTAAAGGGACGTAACTATGCTGGAAAGCATGGCGTCCGACCCTCTACCGATACTGCCAATCCACTGTATATAATAATAATTGTTTCTACGTTTGGCACAAGGCCAGAAATTACCCAGTGTATTACTGGTACTTTATTTTATCGACCCCGTAAGGATGAAAGGCAAAGTTAACCTCGGCGGGATTTGAACTCAGAATGGCAAGGGCCGTAACTCTATGCGTCAAAGCATGGCGTCCGACCCTCTACCGATACTGCCAATCCACCGCCCTACTGTATATAATAATAATAATAATAGTTTGCTTTACGCTGGTAATGGTGGTGGTGGTGGATGGTCAGTGATGGTGGTGGCAGTTGTTGGTGCTGTAGTTGTTATTGTAGTTGTTGCTGCGCCGTCGCTGTTGTTGTTGTTCTTCTTCATTTCACTGCTGCTGTTGCTGCAGACAATGGTGTTGATGCTGTTATTGCTGTCGCATATATACACAAATACATACACACACACACATTCAACACAGACGATGGTGTTGTTGCCGTTGTTGTTGCTGCTGTTGTTGTTGTAGTTGTTGCTGTGTTGAAATCTGGTCGCATCCACTGAGATATACATATACACACACATATATATATATGTATATACACATACATACATCAAAAGAGTCAGCAGTATGTCAACAAGGAACAGAACGGGGGAACAGGTCAGCCATCTTAGATAGAGTAATGAGTACGGTGGTGATGGTGGGGAGCGAGTGAAGGCGTTATTGTTATTATGGTGGCGGGGGAGTCAGTGAGATGTATAAGTTCATAATTCACTTCTCTCTTCAAAATTTTTTGAATTTATGGCCTTTTGCAATGGCGGACAAGTATATATAATATATAAGAAGAAAAGAAAAGAAGATTTCAATGATACGAAAGATTTCCTGGTAGAAGTTCAGGTGTATTCAGTGTTGGTATCCAGTTTCGGAATTCCAATTAGAAAATCCAACGAATTTTTTTTTTGAGAGGTTCACGCAAGCATTGATATATATATGTATGTATGTATGCAAAATGTAAGCAGAAATAACAACACATATACTAATGAACATACATTAAACACAGAAGGACTGTAAATGATAATAGCAATATTTAGATATAAATATAAATGTACATATCTCTATTGGTCTCATAATTTTTCTCTTTCCCCTTGTGTGTAGCAACACGTGGTTATGTGTTGCTACTGACTCGAGCAGAGCCCGAGAAAACACGCCTTGCCCTAACAGCCGCTGCTCCCTATATATATATGTATATATATATATATTGTATATATATCATATATATATATATTGTATATATATGATATATATATATATATCATGTATATATACAATATATATATATATATATACAATATATATATATATATATATATATATATATATAGTATATATATGATATATATGATATATATCATGTATATATACAATATATATATATATATATACAATATATATATATATATATATATATATATATATATACGATATATATATATATATATATATATATACGATATATATATAT
>OZ024759.1:8891330-8893830 GCA_964016885.1 Eledone cirrhosa | reverse complement strand
TATATATACGATATATATATATATATCATATATATATATCATATATATATACGATATATATATATATCATATATATACGATATATATATATATATCATATATATATATCATATATATATATATATCATATATATACGATATATATATATATCATATATATACGATATATATATATATATATACGATATATATATATATATATCATATATATACAATATATATATATATATATATATCATATATATACAATATATATATATATATATATCATATATATACAATATATATATATATATATATATATATACAATATATATATATATATATATATACAATATATATATATATATATATATATATACAATATATATATATATATATATATATAACGAAGGAAATGTGGTAAGGAACCAGGTGGACCATAACGCACCAAAGTACTCAATACTTAGGGTAGTAGAGTGGGTAATAGGAACCAGTAAGACCCCGACGGCTGAGCTCAAGCCGTTTCGATGTCTAATTCTGGACTAAATCAGACTTTAGTCCAGAATTAGTCGTCGAAACGGCTTGAGCTCAGCCGTCGGGGTCTTACTGGTTCCTATATATATATAAATATATATATATATATATCATATACAATATATATATCATCATCATCATCACCGTTTTACGTCTGTTCTTCCACGCTAGCATGGGTTAGACGGGTTGTCCTGTTGTGGGCATTGTCTGGTCGGCTGACCATGCCTTGCTCATACAGGAACTGATCTGGCTTGATTTCTACAGCTGGATGCCCTTCCTAACACCAACCTCATTTACAGTGTGGGCTGGGTGCTTTTTTTGCCGTGGCACCTCCACGACCACCTTGGTGTGGGGAGGTGTGGGGGCATATTGTCTATATGCGTCAGCTTGTACCCATGGGAGGTCGGGTACTCTGTATTACTGCGTGACGCCAGAAGTCACGGTCATGTGTCATTGTCTTTGAGAGGTGCAATTGGGTAAGGTCGGCTTTTATCACCTCATCCCAGGTCATCTTGGGTCTCCCCACTCCGCGGTTTCCATCAACTTCTAGTGCTCTGCACCTTTTTATGCAGCTGTCATCCTTCATACGCATCACATGTCCATACCAGCGCAACCGCCTCTCCTGCACACAGCATTTGATTCCTCTTATGCTCAGTCTCTCTCTCAATTCATTTATCGGAGCATACAGGCTTCGTTTCTCTCTAATCTACGTAAGTCTTCCACCTTCAGCGCCCAGGCCTCACTACCATGCAACATCGCTGTTCGGATACACGCATCATACAGTCTGCCTTTCATTCTGAGGGAGAAGCTTTTGCAGCTAGCAGTGGTAGTAGTTCCCTAAACTTCTTCCATCCCGTTCTTACCCTAGTTATTGTACTTTCTGAACACCCACCTCCGCTGCTAATTCGGTCACCTAGGTAGCAGAAGCTGTCTACTGTTTCTACAGAGCCCTCCCAGAGATTGGTGGTACTTGTTTCCTGTGGCTGTTTGCTGCTTGCTGTATCAGCACAGCTGCTGCATGTGAATCCTACATTCTTAATTAAGCTTCCTGAGATCCCGCTACATCTCTTGTGTACCCATTGTTTGCATTTGGGGCAGAGAATGGAGTTCCTACCTACACCTTTCCTACATACTGAGAAAGGCCATTTCCCTGAGGGGATCTGGGTTCTGTTTTCTCATCTACTTACAAGGACCTTAGTCTTTGTCATGTTGACTTTGAGACCCTTTCTTTCTAGTCCCTGCTTCCAAGTTTGAAATTTATTCTCTAGTTCTACCATAGATTCAGCTATGAGTGCGAGGTCATCAGTATACAGGAGTTCCCATGGGCATCCGGTCTTAAACTCCTCCGTTATTGCCTGCAGGTCTATGATGAACAGGAGAGGGCTAAGAACAGAGCCCTGGTGGACCCCAACCTGTACGCTAAATTCCTCGCTATACTCATTGCTAATCCTAACTTTGCTGACTGCTCCCCTATACATGGCTTGTACCGCTTTCACAAGCCATTCATCTACTCCTAGTTTTCTAAGAGCCCACCAGATTACAGAACGTGGAACTCTGTCAAAGGCTTTCTCAAGGTCGACAAATGCCAAGTAGAGTGGCTTACTTTTAGCTAGGTACTTTTCCTGTAATTGCCTCACAAGGAAGAAGGCATCAGTAGTGCCTCTCCCTGGTACAAACCCAAATTGCATCTCGTCTATTTTCACCCAGTCCCTAATCAGCTGTGCTATAACTCTTTCTGTTACTTTCATGACCTGGTCCATCAACTTTATACCTCTATAGTTTCCTCTATCTAGTGCATCGCCTTTACCTTTGTAGCAGTTGACAATGATGCTACTGCACCAATCTTTTGGTATGGCACCTTCTAGTATTACCTGGTTAACGATATGTGTGGTTATAGTGTGACCTACAGACCCAGATGCCTTCAGCATCTCGGCAGCTATACCCGATGGACCGGTTGCCTTCCCCATCTTCATATCTTTGATTG
>OZ024759.1:8866330-8888830 GCA_964016885.1 Eledone cirrhosa | reverse complement strand
GAAATGAAGCCAGAACCAGTTCCCGTCCCACCCTTGCAAGCAGGGAAAAGCGGACGTTAAATGATGATGATGATGATGATGATGATACATATATATATATAGATATGCATATGCTATAGGCGTTCTTTGTTATTTATTATATCACGGCTCTGTCCTCAGACATCGAGCTAACCTTATACTGTATGTAATTAACCTTTATGCTCTGATGAGTCCCACTTATAGTGCGGATGAAACAATGTTAGCAAGTAAAGATATGCATATGCTATAGGCGTTCTTTGTTATTTATTATATTATATATATATATATATATATATATATATATATATATATTCTCAGTAAAAGGGAAAAACTCAGCATATGGAAACTGTTAAAACAGCAAAATACCGTCGAAGCGGTGTTGGGTAAAATATCACCTGGAAGGACACAGATCACCGGATTGGTGTGAGTTGACTCAAAGGAAAGAAGAGAGGATAGGAAGGGGGAAATAGAATGGATGAATGAGAACAGGTGACAAACATTAAAATATGCACTTCAGATCTCAAACTGCGGCAGGGAAAGAAATTGAAAATGCAACTTGAGTCTTTTTAGGAATATTTATATATTTCCTTTACTGGTTTCACAGTTCTTATGCTTTTCAAAATTAAAATTGACATGCAGACAAACCATAAACCCTCCATCGCTTTTGAAAAGCATAAGAACTGTGAAACCAGTAAAGGAAATAAATAAATATTCTTAAAAAGACTCCAGTTGCATTTTCAATTTCTTTTCCTTATATATATATATATGTATATATATAACAAAGGAAATGTGGTAAGGAACCAGGTGGACCATAACGCACCAAAGTACTCAATACTTAGGGTGGTAGAGTGGGTAATAGGAACCAGTAAGACCCCGACGGCTGAGCTCAAGCCGTTTCGACGGCTAATTCTGGACTTTTTTTTTTTTTTTTTTTCTTAGTCCAGAATTAGCCGTCGAAACGGCTTGTGCTCAGCCGTCGGGGTCTTACTGGTTCCTATATGTATATATATATATATATTACATATATATAAAGGATAAAGATCTCATAACTACTTGCGGAGTTATAGAGGTGTCGTGATATGGTGTATTTAAAACCTGGCGGAGCCCAAACCTCTCCAGGTCAATATATATATATATACACACATGAAAGTTTCAAAAGATCCCGTTAAGGGTGAAAGCAGCGATTCTTTGCTTAAACTTTAATCTGTTATTTTAATAAATATCTATATATATACATGTATATATATATACATATATATATACACATATATATGTATATATACATAAATATGTATATATACATATATATATATATATATACATATATATGTATACACACACACACATATATACATATATATATATATGTACCCGACCTCCCATGGGAATACAGAGTACCTGACCTCCCATGGGTACAAGCTGAAGCATATAGACAATATGCCCCCCACACCCTCCCACTGCAAGGTGGTCGTGGAGGTGCCACGGCAAAAAAGCACCCAGCCCACACTGTAAAGTGGACGTGTAGGCGCCACGAAAAAGCACCCAGCACTCACTGTGAATGAGGTTGGTGTTAGGAAGGGCATCCCGCTGTAGAAATCAAGCCAAATCAGTTCCTGTATGAGCAAGGCATGGTCAGCCGACCAGACAATGCCCACAACAGGACAACCAGTCTAACCCATGCTAGCATGGAAGAACGGACGTAAAACGTAGTACCAGTAATTACTGCTGTAAGATATTGTTACCTTAGAAGTACCAGTAATTACTACTGTAAGATATGTTACCTTAGAAGTACCAGTAATTACTACTGTAAGATATGTTACCTTAGAAGTACCAGTAATTACTGCTGTAAGATATGTTACCTTAGAAGTACCAATAATTACTGCTGTAGGATATGTTACCTTAGAAGTACCAGTAATTACTACTGTAAGATATGTTACCTTAGAAGTACCAGTAATTACTGCTGTAAGATATGTTACCTTAGAAGTACCAGTAATTACTGCTGTAAGATATGTTACCTTAGAAGTACCAGTAATTACTACTGTGTAAGATATGTTACCTTAGAAGTACCAGTAATTACTAATGTGTAAGATATGTTACCTTAGAAGTACCAGTAATTACTACTGTAAGATATGTTACCTTAGATGTACCAGTAATTACTACTGTGTAGGATATGTTACCTTAGAAGTACCAGTAATTACTACTGTGTAGGATACGTTACCTTAGAAGTACCAGTAATTACTACTGTAAGATATGTTACCTTAGAAGTACCAGTAATTACTGCTGTAAGATATGTTACCTTAGAAGTACCAATAATTATTGCTGTAGGATATGTTACCTTAGAAGTACCAGTAATTACTACTGTAAGATATGTTACCTTAGAAGTACCAGTAATTACTGCTGTAAGATATGTTACCTTAGAAGTACCAGTAATTACTGCTGTAAGATATGTTACCTTAGAAGTACCAGTAATTACTACTGTAAGATATGTTACCTTAGAAGTACCAGTAATTACTACTGTGTAGGATATGTTACCTTAGAAGTACCAGTAATTACTGCTGTAAGATATGTTACCTTAGAAGTACCAGTAATTACTACTGTAAGATGTGTTACCTTAGAAGTACCAGTAATTACTGCTGTAAGATATGTTACCTTAGAAGTACCAGTAATTACTACTGTAGGATATGTTACCTTAGAAGTACCAGTAATTACTACTGTAAGATATGTTACCTTAGAAGTACCAGTAATTACTGCTGTGTAAGATATGGTACCTTAGAAGTACCAGTAATTACTACTGTAAGATATGTTACCTTAGAAGTACCAGTAATTACTGCTGTAAGATATGTTACCTTAGAAGTACCAGTAATTACTACTGTAAGATATGTTACCTTAGAAGTACCAGTAATTACTGCTGTAAGATGTGTTACCTTAGAAGTACCAGTAATTACTACTGTAAGATATGTTACCTTAGAAGTACCAGTAATTACTGCTGTA
Organism: Eledone cirrhosa; assembly: GCA_964016885.1. Taxonomy (NCBI): domain Eukaryota; kingdom Metazoa; phylum Mollusca; class Cephalopoda; order Octopoda; family Eledonidae; genus Eledone; species Eledone cirrhosa. The sequence continues at coordinate 8,885,821 of OZ024759.1, read as the reverse complement.
AGATGTGTTACCTTAGAAGTACCAGTAATTACTACTGTAAGATATGTTACCTTAGAAGTACCAGTAATTACTGCTGTAAGATGTGTTACCTTAGAAGTACCAGTAATTACTACTGTAAGATATGTTACCTTAGAAGTACCAGTAATTACTACTGTAAGATATGTTACCTTAGAAGTACCAGTAATTACTACTGTGTAAGATATGTTACCTTAGAAGTACCAGTAATTACTAATGTGTAAGATATGTTACCTTAGAAGTACCAGTAATTACTACTGTAAGATATGTTACCTTAGATGTACCAGTAATTACTACTGTGTAGGATATGTTACCTTAGAAGTACCAGTAATTACTACTGTGTAGGATACGTTACCTTAGAAGTACCAGTAATTACTACTGTAAGATATGTTACCTTAGAAGTACCAGTAATTACTACTGTAAGATATGTTACCTTAGAAGTACCAGTAATTACTGCTGTAAGATATGTTACCTTAGAAGTACCAGTAATTACTGCTGTAAGATATGTTACCTTAGAAGTACCAGTAATTACTACTGTGTAAGATATGTTACCTTACAAGTACCAGTAATTACTACTGTAACATATGTTACCTTAGAAGTACCAGTAATTACTGCTGTAAGATATGTTACCTTAGAAGTACCAGTAATTACTACTGTGTAGGATATGTTACCTTAGAAGTACCAGTAATTACTACTGTGTAGGATATGTTACCTTAGAAGTACCAGTAATTACTACTGTGTAGGATATGTTACCTTAGAAGTACCAGTAATTACTGCTGTAAGATATGTTACCTTAGAAGTACCAGTAATTACTGCTGTAGGATATGTTACCTTAGAAGTACCAGTAATTACTGCTGTAGGATATGTTACCTTAGAAGTACCAGTAATTACTGCTGTAAGATATGTTACCTTAGAAGTACCAGTAATTACTGCTGTAACATATGTTACCTTAGAAGTACCAGTAATTACTACTGTAGGATATGTTACCTTAGAAGTACCAGTAATTACTACTGTAAGATATGTTACCTTAGAAGTACCAGTAATTACTACTGTGTAAGATATGTTACCTTAGAAGTACCAGTAATTACTACTGTAAGATATGTTACCTTAGAAGTACCAGTAATTACTACTGTAAGATATGTTACCTTAGAAGTACCAGTAATTACTACTGTGTAAGATATGTTACCTTAGAAGTACCAGTAATTACTACTGTAAGATATGTTACCTTAGAAGTACCAGTAATTACTACTGTAAGATATGTTACCTTAGAAGTACCAGTAATTACTACTGTAAGATATGTTACCTTAGAAGTACCAGTAATTACTACTGTGTAAGATATGTTACCTTAGAAGTACCAGTAATTACTACTGTAAGATATGTTACCTTAGAAGTACCAGTAATTACTACTGTAAGATATGTTACCTTAGAAGTACCAGTAATTACTACTGTAAGATATGTTACCTTAGAAGTACCAGTAATTACTACTGTAGGATATGTTACCTTAGAAGTACCAGTAATTACTACTGTAGGATATGTTACCTTAGAAGTACCAGTAATTACTGCTGTAAGATATGTTACCTTAGAAGTACCAGTAATTACTACTGTAGGATATGTTACCTTAGAAGTACCAGTAATTACTGCTGTAAGATATGTTACCTTAGAAGTACCAGTAATTACTGCTGTAAGATATGTTACCTTAGAAGTACCAGTAATTACTGCTGTAAGATATGTTACCTTAGAAGTACCAGTAATTACTGCTGTAAGATATGTTACCTTAGAAGTACCAGTAATTACTGCTGTAAGATGTGTTACCTTAGAAGTACCAGTAATTACTACTGTAGGATATGTTACCTTAGAAGTACCAGTAATTACTACTGTAAGATATGTTACCTTAGAAGTACCAGTAATTACTACTGTAAGATATGTTACCTTAGAAGTACCAGTAATTACTACTGTAAGATATGTTACCTTAGAAGTACCAGTAATTACTACTGTAAGGTATGTTACCTTAGAAGTACCAGTAATTACTGCTGTAGGATATGTTACCTTAGAAGTACCAGTAATTACTACTGTGAGATATGTTACCTTAGAAGTACCAGTAATTACTACTGTAAGATATGTTACCTTAGAAGTACCAGTAATTACTACTGTAAGGTATGTTACCTTAGAAGTACCAGTAATTACTGCTGTAGGATATGTTACCTTAGAAGTACCAGTAATTACTACTGTGAGATATGTTACCTTAGAAGCACCAGTAATTACTACTATAAGATATGTTACCTTAGAAGTACCAGTAATTACTGCTGTAAGATATGTTACCTTAGAAGTACCAGTAATTACTACTGTAGGATATGTTACCTTAGAAGTACCAGTAATTACTACTGTAAGATATGTTACCTTATAAGTACCTGTAATTACTGCTGTAAGATGTGTTACCTTAGAAGTACCAGTAATTACTACTGTGTAAGATATGTTACCTTAGAAGTACCAGTAATTACTACTGTAAGATATGTTACCTTAGAAGTACCAGTAATTACTGCTGTAAGATATGTTACCTTAGAAGTACCAGTAATTACTACTGTAGGATATTGTTTCCTTAGAAGTACTAGTAATTACTACTGTAGGATATTGTTTCCTTAGAAGTACCAGTAATTACTACTGTAAGATATGTTACCTTAGAAGTACCAGTAATTACTACTGTAGGATATTGTTTCCTTAGAAGTACCAGTAATTACTACTGTAAGATATGTTACCTTAGAAGTACCAGTAATTACTACTGTGTAAGATATGTTACCTTAGAAGTACCAGTAATTACTACTGTAAGATATGTTACCTTAGAAGTACCAGTAATTACTGCTCTAGGATATTGTTTCCTTAGAAGTACCAGTAATTACTGCTGTAAGATATGTTACCTTAGAAGTACCAGTAATTACTACTGTAGGATATTGTTTCCTTAGAAGTACCAGTAATTACTGCTGTAAGATATGTTACCTTAGAAGTACCAGTAATTACTACTGTAGGATATTGTTTCCTTAGAAGTACCAGTAATTACTACTGTAAGATATGTTACCTTAGAAGTACCAGTAATTACTACTGTGTAAGATATGTTACCTTAGAAGTACCAGTAATTACTACTGTAAGATATGTTACCTTAGAAGTACCAGTAATTACTGCTGTAGGATATGTTACCTCAGAAGTACCAGTAATTACTGCTGTAAGATATGTTACCTTAGAAGTACCAGTAATTACTACTGTAGGATATTGTTACCTTATAAGATGCAGGGTGATTTTCTGAGATTTTTTTTTTAACTGCATCTTATAAGCTGTGAAATATGGTGTAATATAATTTACCTGAATAGTTATCTGGTATTTATAAATTGCTGCCATAAGCCATTTATCCTTGTCTCTTATTATTGAACTGATATTGAAGAGCTTTGAACCAACTGCTTTAGACTAGAAAAGAAATACACAAATAGAATTTTAATAAAATCGAAGTTTTGGCAGTGGCCAAGCTAACGAGATACAATTAGGTTTGTTATGTATATATATATATATATATATATTGGTAAACGGAATAGAAAATGCTGACAAATTGTTCACAGTTGAAAAATGGTTTAATTAGGAATAAAAGAGTATTAGTGATTGTATGGGTTAGTATTCAGTTGTGGTTTTAAGTTTTTAAGTTTTTACCGGATGCGCATTTCTAAATGCTTTTCAAAAATAATTTTGAGATGTGCAAACTGAGCACACAACACACACAGAGAAACAAAATGGCGTAGGATAGAAGAAAGGAAAGGCACAGAAACAAAGAAAGGAATCCCCAGTCACTGAAGAGGTCACAGAGTGTGTGACGAAAGGACTATGACTATATATAAACAACTATCTGGTTGTGGAACCAACCAACCAACCAGAAATTTATAAGTTTGTAGATTTGTAAATTTATAAATTTATAAATATATAATAAATTGAAGTGAAAGTAACTGGTGCGTGTGTTTCTTATTGGCAACATGGCCCTCCCAAAGTATAACAATATATATATATATATATATATATATATATATATATATATATATATATATATATATATACATATATATATATATATATGTGTATATATGATGATAATGATATACATATATATATTTGCGTGCATATACATATACCATATATATATACATACATACTTAACGTCATACATATACATACATACTTCATATATATACACATATATATTTATCAATAACCTCATCATTTAACCTTCATCATTCATGGGTAGGACGGATTGGCCCTTGGGGAAAAAAAAAAAAAACAAGGTCAGAGGACGATGTTGAGCTCCCCAGGGTCAGAGGACCAAGTTTAGCTCCTCTGGGTCAGAGGACCAAGTTTAGCTCCCCCGAGTCAGAGGACCAAGTTTAGCTCCCCTGGGTCAGAGGACCAAGTTTAGCTCCCCTGGGTCAGAGGACCAAGTTTAACTCCCCTGGGTCAGAGGACCAAGTTTAGCTCCCCTGGGTCAGAGGACCAAGTTTAACTCCCCTGGGTCAGAGGACCAAGTTTAGCTCCCCTGGGTCAGAGGACCAAGTTTAACTCCCCCGGGTCAGAGGACCAAGTTTAGCTCCCCCCGGGTCAGATTTTGGCTTGGTGCTATATAGATTAAATATTTTCTGCAAGCATGGAAAAATGGATGTAAAAACGATGTTGATGATGATGATGTTATATACAATATCATCACTTTTTAACCCTTTAGCATTTACATTACTCTCTATATACTATTGTATTGTCACAGTAAAGGCTTTACCTCACATAATATCTCACATAACATTTACACTACTCTAGATATACTATTGTATTGTCACAGTAAAGGCTTTACCTCACATAATATCTCACATAACATTTACCTTACTCTATATATACTATTGTATTGTCACAGTAAAGGCTTTACCTCACATAATATCTCACATAACATTTACCTTACTCTATATATACTATTGTATTTTCACAGTAAAGGCTTTACCTCACATAATATCTCACATAACATTTACCTTACTCTATATATACTATTGTATTGTCACAGTAAAGGCTTTACCTCACATAATATCTCACATAACATTTACCTTACTCTATATATACTATTGTATTTTCACAGTAAAGGCTTTACCTCACATAATATCTCACATAACATTTACCTTACTCTATATATACTATTGTATTGTCACAGTAAAGGCTTTACCTCACATAATATCTCACATAACATTTACCTTACTCTATATATACTATTGTATTTTCACAGTAAAGGCTTTACCTCACATAATATCTCACATAACATTTACCTTACTCTATATATACTATTGTATTGTCACAGTAAAGGCTTTACCTCACATAATATCTCACATAACATTTACCTTACTCTATATATACTATTGTATTTTCACAGTAAAGGCTTTATCTCACATAATATCTCACATAACATTGAAGCTACGAGATTTTGATATCATATATTTTGAGAACAATACCTTATCATCAGTATGAGTGGCCAGTTATGACCAGTTTGAACAGAAAGAGGTGAGAGAATTCTAGCCAGATACAGCCAGTTTAAATGCTAAAGGGTTAATGTATATTTAACCTATTATGCTTGAATAGGTTAAATGGGTTGTCACGTTATGATTCTTGGCAGATGAGATGACTGTTTCACTCCTAAACTTCATTCTAGGATAGTTTCCTAAAAGCACCAGCAGTACCACTTTGTAAAGTGATAGTGCTGGTGCTTTTTATCAGGATTGTCTAGGGTTGTAAGGGACAGTCTAGCATGGCACAAATTATTTTATCTATCGCCCTTAGGTGAGACACAACTTCACGTGAAGCACAACTATTTAGGCAAGCACAACTTCATGCCAGCAGTTCCTATTTCCCATCAAGGTTTGTAGGTCATCCTTGTCAATTTTAGTGTCTTTTGCTATAGTATCCTGGTATCTGAGCTTTATGGTAGAGATCTACCTCAAGGGGTCTGAAACCATCTCATCTTTTGCACAGAAGCAATGACCAGCAAACCTTCTATGATGTTGAAGCAGATGGGCACTTATTTTTGTGATCTTTCTGTATATCTGATTAAGCGTGGGATGGGTGTGCCAAGGAATATTTTGAGCATCAACTGAGGAATATCTGTCACAAGCTCTAGCTATAACACTAATAACAACTCACCTCATTAACTTGAATGGTATTTGAAGCTGGTTGGAAAGTTGGTGGATATGTGTTGGAATATTGAAAAATAAGCTGTAACAGAGAAAAGAAAATGATGAGATTTATCACAGATTTACACTATTTTATACAGGATCTTCACTGGTTTCAGTCACAAGAATGTGGCCATGCTGGGGCACAGCAATGTGGCCATGCTGGGGCACAGCAATGTGGCCATGTTGGGGCACAGCAATGTGGCCATGCCGGGGCACAGCAATGTGGCCATGCCGGGGCACAGCAATGTGGCCATGCCGGGGCACAGCAATGTGGCCATGCCGGGCCACAGCAATGTGGCCATGCCGGGCCACAGCAATGTGGCCATGCTGGGGCACAGCAATGTGGCCATGCTGGGGCACAGCAATGTGGCCATGCCGGGCCACAGCAATGTGGCCATGCTGGGGCACAGCAATGTGGCAATGCCGGGGCACAGCAATGTGGCAATGCTGGGGCACAGCAATGTGGCCATGCCGGGGCACAGCAATGTGGCCATGCCGGGGCACAGCAATGTGGCCATGCCGGGGCACAGCAATGTGGCAATGCCGGGGCACAGCAATGTGGCAATGCTGGGGCACAGCAATGTGGCCATGCCGGGGCACAGCAATGTGGCCATGCCGGGGCACAGCAATGTGGCCATGCCGGGGCACAGCAATGTGGCCATGCCGGGGCACAGCAATGTGGCAATGCCGGGGCACAGCAATGTGGCCATGCCGGGGCACAGCAATGTGGCCATGCCGGGGCACAGCAATGTGGCAATGCCGGGGCACAGCAATGTGGCCATGCCGGGGCACAGCAATGTGGCCATGCCGGGGCACAGCAATGTGGCCATGCTGGGGCACAGCAATGTGGCAATGCCGGGGCACAGCAATGTGGCCATGCCGGGGCACAGCAATGTGGCCATGCCGGGGCACAGCAATGTGGCCATGCCGGGGCACAGCAATGTGGCCATGCTGGGGCACCGCAATGTGGCCATGTTGGGGCCCAACGACGTGGCCATGCTGGGGCACAGCAATGTGGCCATGCTGGGGCACAGCAATGTGGCCATGCTGGGGCACAGCAATGTGGCAATGCTGGGGCACAGCAATGTGGCAATGCTGGGGCACAGCAATGTGGCAATGCTGGGGCACAGCAATGTGGCCATGCTGGGGCACAGCAATGTGGCCATGCTGGGGCACAGCAATGTGGCCATGCTGGGGCACAGCAATGTGGTCATGCCGGGCCACAGCAATGTGGCCATGCTGGGGCACAGCAATGTGGCCATGCTGGGGCACCGCAATGTGGCCATGCTGGGGCCCAACGACGTGGTCATGCCGGGGCACAGCAATGTGGCCATGCTGGGGCACCGCAATGTGGCCATGTTGGGGCCCAACGACGGGGCCATGCCGGGGCACAGCAATGTGGCCATGTTGGGGCCCAACGACGGGGCCATGCCAGGGCACAGCAATGTGGCCATGCCGGGGCACAGCAATGTGGCCATGCTGGGGCACCGCAATGTGGCCATGCTGTAGCAGAACCTTCAAATGATTTTTAGTCATATTTTAAAAGTCTTGGCTTTATCAATCTCTTCTTTATCAAATTGCTAAGTTAACATTGACACACACACACATATATATATATATATACATATACACACACATAAATATGCCCACACACATACATACACACATGCATATGCACACATACATATAGAGGCACATGCACACACATACACACATTTGCAAATATATAATAATAATAATTGTTTCTAATTTAGGCACAAGGCCAGCAATTAACCAGCGCATTACTGGTACTTTGGGTAATTGCTGGTCTTGTGCCTAAAGTAGAAACAATTATTATTATTATATATTTGCAAATGTGTGTATGTGCGTGCATGTGCCTCTATAATAATAATAATAATGAAAATTACTGTGTACAGTGCTCAGGTGCACTACAGCTCATCAAAGGTGCATGTATAGTACATAGAATAATGTACAAATGTCAGGAAAGTGAACATGTGTGTGTGTGTGTGTGTGTATAGAGGGGGAATATGAGGTGTAGTGTTGGCAAATTTGGGGAAGTATGGAAGTGTTTGAGGATGCAGATTTGAAATCAGACGGCCTACTGCCTGAATAAATACTGCAAAGCTTCTCATCAAATGCTTTAACAATTCTGCCAATCAACCGTCCCTGAGTATATTTGTTAAACCCAAAAGGATGAAAGGCAAAGTTGACCTTGGTCGGATTTAAACTCAGAGCACAAAGTGTTGAAACAAATACCACAAAGCATTTTTCCGACACCCTAACACCTCAACTAATCGCTACTCATGAAAAGAAAAACTAACTTTTAATTTTCCAAAATATCTTAAGAAAAAACAAAGCATCTGAAAATTGATATAATGAAAAGAAAGAAAGAAATGCATTTAATACAGTTTTATGAGCTTATTGATTAACATTAACCTCTGCACAAATGATTTTGCTTTCTTCTCTTTGTACATGACCTCATAGAAGCTGAGTGCATCTCTAACTTATCATCTGATTTACATAGCTCTCTCTCTCTCTCTACATTTATCTTTACAATTCTACTGACATCTAGAAGCTGAGTATATTCCCAACTTGTCTCACTTGCATAGCTCTCTCCACATTCATCATCATAACACTAACATGGGTAAGATGAGTTGTCCTGATGTGAGACAAGTCAGATCATGTGGCCATATCTTGCTCACACAGAGCTGTTTCTGGCTTGGTTTCTATGGCTGGATGCCCTTCCTAATGCCAACCACATTTACAGAGTGGATTGGGTGCTTTTTATCGTGGCACCAAAATGACCACTTTACCAACACACAAAGCTTCATCTAATATATAATGATTGGAGAACTGTAAGAATTTGTCAGGGATATTTATCCATGTCCTTATCAAAGCAGAATGTTCAAACATTGCGTCTGAAGTAAGATCTTCTCAAATGCACTGGACAGGACATATCGTCTGCATAAAAAAAAGCAGGATCCCGTGAGCTCCATCTTGAAAAAAAGCCTCAACAAAAACGGAAAATGAGGTTCAGGGACAGCAACAAGAACAATCTCAAAGAGCTGGCATTTGATATAGACAACTGGGAGGAGATAGCTCTAAATGGGGGCTGAGTGGAGAAAGCACAACAAGGTCAGTTGCAAAACTTTCGAGGATTATCGTCTAGAACATAAACAACTGAAGCATCAGCTCAGGAAGGGCTGTGCTCACAGTCTTGATGGAGTCATCAGTAGTTGGACATGCAATTTCTGTCAGCGTGAACTCCTCTCAAAAGCTGGTTATGTTAATCACCTGAAGTCACATGAAAGGATAACCACCCACAACACCACTCAACAAAGACCTAGCGAAACAATGTATGTGATATGCAACAAAGTGTGTAGAACTAGTGCCGGACTAAAAAGACACATGGTGGTACATAAAGATTGTCTTCCACAAGGTGACACCACCGGTCCTGTGGAAAGAACAACTTTCTTCTGTCTCCTGTGTCATAAACCATGCAGATCTACAGCTGGCCTAGAAAGTCATCTACAAAGTCATGGATGGAATGACAATGAAGAATCAATAAGAGACGACAATTGTCTGTGAAGAAGCTGCAATCCTCATATATGTATATATATGTATGTTTGTGATTTTGTTTGTATCTGTGTATTTAATAAATGAAACAAACCATTATGCAGCATGTTTTTATTAAGCCATTTGTATCATTGCACATTACGTTCACCGTCTGAAATAGAAAGTAAAATTGGATGGTATAGTGGTATAGAGCTTCCAAAATTTTCTTTAATAAGTACCAAAATATACAAAAACATACCAAATCCAATCACTATACACCACCCACTTCACCCACACCCCAACACTCCACCCTTCACCCACACCCCAACACTACACCCTTCACCCACACCCCAACACTCCACCCGCACCCCAACACTCCACCCTTCACCCACACCCCAACACTCCACTCTTCACCCACCCCTAACACTTCACCCACACCCCAACACTCCACCCTTCACCCACCCCTAACACGTCACCCACACCCCAGCACTCCACCCTTCACCCACACCCACACCCTAACATTCCACCCTTCACCCACACCCCAACACTACACCCTAACACTCCACCCTTCACCCCCACCCCCACCCTAACAGTCCACCCTTCACCCACACCCCAAAACTCCACCCTTCACCCACACTCCAACACTCCACCCTTCACTCACACCCCACCACTCCACACTTCACCCACACCCCAACACTCCACCCTTCACCCACACCCCAACACTCCACCCTTCACTCACACCCCAACACTCCACCCTTCACCCACACCCCAACACTCCACCTTTCACCCACACCCCAACACTCCACCCTTCACCCACACCCCAACACTCCACCCAACACTTCACCTACACCTACACCCCAACACTCAATCCTTCACCCACACCCCAACACTCCACCCTTAACGAGCTAAGTGCCCCACCCAAACCTACTTCTCCAATCCCCACCATACATACATGGATCTCCCTAATCCCAGCCCCCAGTCCAACTATAAGGTGGCTGTGTAGGTGTCACAGTAAAAAGCACCCAGTACACACTGTAAATATGGTTGGCATTAGGAAGGGCATCCAGCTGTAGAAACCAAGCCGAAATCAGTTTTGTATGAGCAATGGGACAACTATAGTTTAACTCATGCGAGAGTGAGATAATGGACGTTAAACTGTGTTAATGATGATATATATATATATATATATAGTAATAATAATTGTTTCTACTTTAGGCACAAGGCCAGCAATTACCCAGTGCATTACTGGTACTTTATTTTATCGACCCCGTAAGGATGAAAGGCAAAGTCAACCTCGGCAGGATTTGAACTCAGATCGTAAAGGGACGTAACTATGCTGGAAAGCATGGCGTCTGACCCTCTACCGATACTGCCAATCTACCGCCCTAGTAGTAATAATAAATGTAAAGACTAAAATCCAAAGAGGGCTCGATAAGGATAAGAACCCTAGAGGAAATATTTATTGAAATTACAGATTAAAGTTTAAGTAAAGATTCTATGAGTCGCTAATGCTCACTACCTCCCAAATGACCGACAGTTAACCTGCTGAAGGTGACAGATGAAATCTATGGCTGGAGCAGACCTATTGGCAGGAGGAGAGTAACATGGTGGTGCAACAGTAAGGTGGAGGAGTCAATTAAGGCCAAAAAGCAGGCTTGGAAAGTATGGCGGGATGGGGGAAGTAGAGAACACTATGAAGTGGCCAGGAGGGAAGCTAGGAGACAAGTGTACTTTGCAAGACGGGAAGCAGAGGAAAGAAAGTTCAAGCATGTTCTACAATGTGAGGACCAAAAGTGTGAAGTGTTCAGGATTGCTAGGCAATGTGTCAAGATAAACCGTGATATTGTCGGGGAGAAGTGTGTCCGTAATGATGATGGTGTACTTGCCATCACTGACGCTGATAAGAAGGTAGCTTGGAAGTGTCACTACGAGAGGCTACTAAATGAGGAGAATAAATGGGAGAAAGATAGTCTGCCCCGAATCGATCCAATAGAGGGACCAGCAGTGCAACTTAAAGGTAGTATAATAAGTAAGGCAATCAAAGATATGAAGACAGGCAAGGCAGCTGGACCTTCGGAGATAGTTGCTGAAATGCTGAAAGTATCTGGAACGGTGGGACACACTATGGTCACCTGGATAGTAAACCAAATCATACAGAATGGGGTCATACCAAAAGACTGGCGTAGCAGCATCATCATTAACTGCTACACGGGTAAAGGAGATGCCCTAGATAGAGGAAACTATAGAGGCATTAAATTAATTGACCAGGTCATAAAGGTCACAGAAAAAGTAATAGCGCAACTAATCAGAGAACGAATTGATTTAAATGAAATGCAGTTTGGTTTTGTGTCAGGTAAAAGTACCACAGATGCCCTTTTCCTTGTATGACAACTACAGAAGTACCTAGCTAAAAGTAAACCCCTATACTTAGCTTTTGTTGATTTGGAGAAAGCCTTTGACAGAGTCCCCCGTGCCATTATCTGGTGGACCCTTAGAAAACTAGGGGTTGATGAATGGCTTGTGAGAGCTATACAAACTATGTATAAAGAAACAGTCAGCAAGGTTAGAATTAACAACAAATATAGTGAAGAGTTTAGCGTAAAGGTTGGTGTTCATCAGGGCTCCGTCCTTAGCCCCCTCCTATTTATCATTGCCCTTCAGGCTATAACAGAAGAGTTCAAGACTGACTGCCCATGGGAACTTCTATATGCAGATGATCTAACGCTCATAGCTGAATCGATGGATGAATTAGAGAAGAAATTCCAAACATGGAAGCATGGCCTAGAATCAAAAGGCCTTAAAGTTAACTTGTCTAAGACTAAAGTTCTAGTATATAGGAAGGAAAATAGGGCACAGGTTCCCTCTGGGAAATGGCCATGCTCAGTGTGTAGGAAAGGAGTAGATAGAAATTCCATTTTATGTCCCAAATGCAAAGTATGGGTACATAAAAGATGTAGTGGGATCACAGGTAAGCTAACTAAGAATATAGATTTTATATGTGGCTGGTACTCTGGTGCAATAAGTAGCAGCAAGTGCCCACAAAATACTAGCTCATTCCATTGCACAGATGGTTCTATTGAAATAGTGGACAGCTTCCGTTACCTGGATGACAAAATCGGCAGAGGTAGAGGGTATTCTGAAAGTACAGTAGCTAGAATAAGAACGGGATGGAAAAAGTTCAGAGAGCTAATACTGCTGTTGGCCACAAGGGGTTTTTCTCTAAAACTGAAAGGCAGGTTGTATGATGCCTGCATACGAAAAGCAATGTTATGTGGCAGTGAGACATGGGCATTGTGTGCAGAGGATCTGCGCAGACTGGAGAGGAACGAAGCATACATGAACTAAGTGAGAAATTAGGAATAAGAGGGATCAGATGCTGTTTACTCGAGAGAAGACTACGTTGGTATGGCCACATGATGCACATGAAAGACGACAGCTGTATAAAAAAGTGCAGGGAGATCAAAATTGATGGAAGTTACGGAGTAGGCAGACCCAGAAAAACCTGGGACAATTTGATAAATTCCAACCTTACACACTTACACCTCTCTAAGACAATGTCACTGGACCGAGATCTTTGGCGCTACGCAGTAATACAGTCAGTAGGCACCTCTTAACCAAATATACACCCCCATCCCACTACCCTGTCCTCCCACCCCCATCTCCACCACCCCTTTCGATGTAAAGTTATGTTGGTACCACAACATCCAGTCCTAAATAAATGAGGTTGTGTAGGTGTCACAACAAAAAAACACACACAGTCCACGCTGTAATGTGGTCGTGTAGGTAACACGGTAAAAACCACCCAGTCCACACTGTAAACGTGGTTGGTGTTAGGAAGGGCATCCAGCCGTAGAAAACCTGCCAATCTTGCCTCAAGTGGGACAATTCCCGTCTAAACTCATGCTAGCGTGCAAGATAGACGTTAAACGATGATGATGATGATTCAACAATGCTTGAAACAAGCTACATAACTGTTATATATATATATATATATATATATATATATATATAAGCAATGAGTTATTTAATTTGTTGATTATTCAGCAAATTTAATTTATAACAGATTAGAAGCACTCAACTGGTTTCTTCTGGAGTGTAATATCAATAATATAAAAATTGTTTCTACTTTTGGCACAAGGCCAGCAATTACCCAGTGTATTACTGATACTTTATTTTATCGACCCCCGTAAGGATGAAAGGCAAAGTTAACCTCGGCGGGATTTGAACTCAGAGTGCAAGGGCCGTAACTCTATGCATCAAAGCATGGTATCTACCGATACTGCCAATCCACCATAATAATATAATAATATAATCAATAATATTTATAATGACTATTTACATAGAACTCATAACATTAAGTTCATATGTAGATGTGTCACTATCTGTAAATCAATTTTTGTATTTTATCTGATGAGAGCGTACCAAAATACTGGTACCCTTGAAATATATATAATTGTTTCTACTTTAGGCACAAGGCCAGCAATTACCCAGTACATTACTGGTACTTTATTTTATCGACCCCGTAAGGATGAAAGGCAAAGTTAACCTCGGCGGAATTTGAACTCAGACTGCAAAGGGACGTAACTATGCTGGAAAGCATGGCGTCCCTCTACCGATACTGCCAATCCACCGCCCTTGAAATATATATAATAAAATAAATATGGTTTTATAAAGATAGTTTCCATTTATTAATATTATATATACGAGTCCCAGGTTCAATATAGGTTAACCGCTGTAAGTAAGGTACTCAATACATTAGTAGAGGGTATACAACAAAAATTAATATAGAAATAGCTACAGGACTAGAACTGTTTAATTCAAAGAAAATCGTCAGGAAAGCCAGCTTTATTGCAAAGCAGTGGTATTTGTATGGAAGGCACATGGCTTAGTGGTTAGAGCATTGGCCTTGCAATCGAAATGTTGTTTCCTTGAGCAAGACACTTTATTTCACATTGCTCCAGTTTACTCAGCTGTAGAAATGAGATGATAGGGACTGGGGTCCCTATCATTCCACTGCAAAGTGGTCGTGGCGGTGCCACGGCAAAAAAGCACCCAGCACTCACTGTAAATGAGGTTGGTGTTAGGAAGGGCATCCAGCTGTAGAAATCAAGCCAGAATCAGTTCCCGTCCCACCCTTGCTAGCAGGGAAAAGCGGACGTAAAATGAAATGATGAAATGATGATGATGATGAATGGTAGGTGGAGAAGGTGGTGGTTTTAAGGTTGGGTAGAGGTCATTGGTTGAAGGATATTAAGGAACTGATATTCTTTGAAAAAACTATTTTTAGAAATATACAATTAATACAATAACACAGATAAAAAGCAGGTTTACATTCACACTTAAATACCTATAGAAATACATACATACTGACACCCACATATTTTTAAAGTAAACAAAAGTATTTTATAGTTGCTAGTTTTGGCCAAAGGAATTTTGGTAGCAACTGTCAAATCAATTAGCAGGGAATGGCCACACCAGATATATCATCATCATCACCGTTTTACGCCCATTCTTCCACGCTAGCATGGGTTAGACGGGTTGACCTGTTGTGGGCAGTGTCCAGTCGGCTGACCTTGTCTTGCTCATATGGGAACTGATTCTGGCTTGATTTCTACAGCTGGATGCCCTTCCTAACACCAACCTCATTTACAGTGAGTGCTGGGTGCTTTTTTGCCGTGGCACCTCCACGACCACTTTGCAGTGGAATGATAGGGACCCCAGTCCTATCATCTCATTTCTACAGCTGAGTAAACTGGAGCAATGTGAAATAAAGTGTCTTGCTCAACAACACATCACCCGGTCCAAGTATTGAACTCACAACCTTTTGATTGCAAGCCCAATGCTCTAACCACTAAGCCAAGTTATTTGTAGTAAGGTTGCTTGGATGCGTCCATAGGCGGTAAGCCAGTTGAGCACTCTATGCTCTTTCAGAACAGAGTATAATAATGATTTCTTTATTAACCACAAGGGTTTACATAAAGTAGACATTAAGGACAGTGCAGGACAATACAGTACGGTACAAATGGGCATTTCTACGTGTAAAAAAACAAAAAAAACAGAGGGTGTAACAAAAAATAACAATGAAAAATTCCCCAATAGGGGGGGAAACTTCGGAGGGACATTTGTGGAGAAAGCCCAATAAAAAGCCACAATGACCCTGACCACCAAGGCAAGTGCCCTCTCCCAGTTTTCCACCTTTAATTTACAGATATATACTCAGAGTAGGCTCATTCACTCGGGCCATTCTTGCTTCTCTCACCCATCTTTCAACAAAATGCTGGGAAGAGAGCACTTCCCTCTCTACTCTGATTTTCCTTTTCAAATGAAATTTGAAAAAGTCAATCAGGGCATCACCGAAGAGGTAAGTGCTCGTCTTCAGCCCTTTCAAACGTGTCCACCATACTATCTCTTTCGCCATGGCCACCAGACAGATAAAAACTGCCTGCCCTTCCCGGCTAAAGGAGGAGGGCAGGGCAATCCTCACGATGGACTCAGATGATGAGGATTGCCCCGCCCTCCTCCTACAGAGTATAATAATAACATGGAAAACAAAGAATCAGTGATAGATCGGAACACAATTTATTACGTATTACAATTGTTTTTCTGGCAAACAGTGTGAGGTGTTCACCAGAGAAACAATTGTAAACGTAATAAATTGTGTTCCGATACATCCCTGGTTCTTTGTTTTCCATATTATATATCTGACGTTCTAACCATTCTTTTTCTTGCTTATGTAATATTATTGAACCCATCTAAATTGTTGATTACTTTCAAAATTATTTTAATAAACAGCGATTACAATGACTTTCATTAGAAATATGGTTCATATTTGATCAAATGATTCTACCTTGTCGTGGGATGCTTCATTATCGAGGTCTAAAACATCTCCTTTAGTTACTGATCCAATCATGTTAGACCCAGAAATATTAAAACAAAGATTACGAAGTGGACAGACATCTTCCTTTGGTGTGAAACTCTGCCCAAAAGTTACATTAAATGGAACTGAAAATAGTCAAGAAGAATTTAAAACAACAGCTTGTTATACATTTAGATATGTTATAATAATACACACATGCACACACATACACATAATATATTATATATGTAATATATATATATAATATATAATGTATGTAATATATGTATTACATATATAATATATTATATATATGTATTACATATATATAATATATTATATATGTATTACATATATATAATATATTATATATGTATTACATATATATAATATATTATATATGTATTACATATATATAATATATTATATATGTATTACATATATAATATATTATATATGTATTACATATATAATATATTATATATATGTATTACATATATATAATATATTATATATGTATTACACATATATAATATATTATATATGTATTACATATATAATATATTATATATGTGTAATACATATATAATATATTATATATATGTATTACATATATATAATATATTATATATGTAATACATATATAATATATTATATATGTGTAATACATATATAATATATTATATATGTATTACATATATAATATATTATATATGTGTAATACATATATAATATATTATATATGTATTACATATATATAATATATTATATATGTATTACATATATAATATATTATATATGTATTACACATATATAATATATTATATATGTATTACATATATATAATATATTATATATGTATTACACATATATAATATATTATATATGTATTACATATATATAATATATTATATATGTATTACATATATATAATATATTATATATGTATTACATATATATAATATATTATATATGTATTACACATATATAATATATTATATATGTATTACATATATATAATATATTATATATGTATTACACATATATAATATATTATATATGTATTACATATATAATATATTATATATGTGTAATACATATATAATATATTATATATATGTATTACATATATATAATATATTATATATGAATTACACATATATATAATATATTATATATGTATTACATATATATAATATATTATATATGTATTACACATATATAATATATTATATATGTATTACATATATAATATATTATATATGTGTAATACATATATAATATATTATATATATGTATTACATATATATAATATATTATATATGTATTACATATATATAATATATTATATATGTATTACATATATATAATATATTATATATGTATTACATATATAATATATTATATATGTATTACATATATAATATATTATATATGTATTACATATATAATATATTATATATGTATTACATATATATAATATATTATATATGTATTACATATATATAATATATTATATATGTATTACACATATATAATATATTATATATGTATTACATATATATAATATATTATATATGTATTACACATATATAATATATTATATATGTGTAATACATATATAATATATTATATATATGTATTACATATATATAATATATTATATATGAATTACACATATATATATAATATATTATATATGTATTACATATATATAATATATTATATATGTATTACATATATAATATATTATATATGTATTACATATATAATATATTATATATGTATTACACATATATAATATATTATATATGTATTACATATATATAATATATTATATATGTATTACATATATAATATATTATATATGTGTAATACATATATAATATATTATATATGTATTACACATATATAATATATTATATATGTATTACATATATATAATATATTATATATGTATTACACATATATATAATATATTATATATGTATTACATATATATAATATATTATATATGTATTACATATATAATATATTATATATGTATTACATATATAATATATTATATATGTAATACATATATATAATATATTATATATGTATTACATATATAATATATTATATATGTGTAATACATATATAATATATTATATATGTATTACATATATATAATATATTATATATGTATTACATATATAATATATTATATATGTAATACATATATATAATATATTATATATGTATTACATATATAATATATTATATATATGTATTACATATATATAATATATTATATATGTATTACACATATATAATATATTATATATGTATTACATATATATAATATATATGTATTACACATATATAATATATTATATATGTATTACATATATATAATATATTATATATGTATTACACATATATAATATATTATATATGTATTACATATATATAATATATTATATATGTATTACACATATATAATATATTATATATGTATTACATATATAATATATTATATATGTGTAATACATATATAATATATTATATATATGTATTACATATATATAATATATTATATATGAATTACACATATGTAATATATTATATATGTATTACACATATATAATATATTATATATGTAATACATATATAATATATTATATATGTATTACTCTGGGGTTCTTCCTCATCCAAGTGATAAAGCTACAGACCGATTTTGCATTCGTTAGCTTGGCTGTGTTCTAAAGCTTCGTTAATGCTGTACTAAAATTTATATATATATATATATATATACACACACACACAATTGTCATCATCATAATCATCATCATCATC
>OZ024759.1:8858830-8861330 GCA_964016885.1 Eledone cirrhosa | reverse complement strand
TCTCCTGTGGGTTCCCACAATATTAACTTGTGTATAGCTTCCTCTCCTGTGGGTTCCCACAATAGTAACTTGTGTATAGCTTCCTCTCCTGTGGGTTCCCACAATATTAACTTGTGTATAGCTTCCTCTCCTGTGGGTTCCCACAATAGTAACTTGTGTATAGCTTCCTCTCCTGTGGGTTCCCACAATATTAACTTGTGTATAGCTTGCTCGCCTGTGGATACCCACAATAGTAACTTGTGTATAGCCCACTCTACAATATATATATATAGACTCACCTGATCAACGAAACAATTGTCAGTACTTTAAATAAAGCCCTTATTGTACAGCCAACCATGTTACTCTTCATTCTTTAATTATATATATATGGCCTCTAATGCGACGAAATACCTACGACGGATGGATGGCCACTGATGAGGACAAACTTTTTCATATGTAACCCATTTGCAGCGCCGCAGCTCCATTATTATCATATTTACACATATATTTTTTCCTCTGCTGCCACCAGTCTGTTTCGTTCTTTGTGTCTTTACCCCTTCTAGCAGTCTCTCTCTGTTAGCCTCTTCCTCACCTTTCACTCACTCACTCTCTGTCACTACCTCTCCTCCTCCCCTTTCTTCCCGTTTGACCTGTCCGTATTCCTTTTTCTCGCGGGCACTTGGCCAAGCCGGTATGAATTTTTTTTCTCTCTCTCTCTCGTCTGCGACTTCACAGAACTTATGTTTACCGAATTCGCAGACCAGACCCCTTCTTCCTCCCATTAGACCTGTGCGAAATTCCTTCCTTGCTCACATTTCAACCAGGTTTGATGGTCTTTATTCTCTCGTTCACGATTTCACCAAATTTATATTCATAGAAATCTGGGACTTGTTTCCTTCTTCCTTACTTTCTGCTGCTTAAACCATTTTGTTCGTTCACCCTAGCATCCCCCTTATTTACGTGTCCCAACGACTTTTTTTTTAGCCGTTGCTCGCACCAACCTGAGGTATATGGCCTCTAATGCGACGAAATGCCTACGACGGTTGGATGGCCACTGATGAGGACAAACTTTTTCATATATATATATATTGAGTATATGTTGGTTGTATACCAACACCTCAGTATGCAGGCTGGAGCACTCGACGAAGTGCGCAGTTCCTCAGTGAAATAACAACCCAACCAGGAACTGGGCATATCAGAGTATTGACAAAGTTAAACACCTGAACAACATATGTACTTGTCTATACCACACTAATTCGGACTGCCTGAAGAGGTCACAGATGGCTGTCACCGAAATATATATAGCAGTAATAAACGAAGCTAAATTTTAAACATTTGACTTTTTATTTTACTTTATTTTATATATATACATATGAATAAAATTAGTCCTTCATTAATGATCTTCCAACTTTCATTGGTATTTCATCGCTTTAAAAATCATATACCTCTAGTTGGTGCGAGCAATAACTAAATAAAGTTATTGGGACAAGTAAAATAGGGTGAAACGAGCGAGACATGTAAACAAACAACGATGGTATGGCAACGGAAAGATAGGAAGAGACAAGCACATGAAATCTGTAAGCTTAAGCTTGGTGAATTCATGGGCAAGAGATACAGACCATCCGACACGGGTGAGATGTGAGCGAGAAAAGGATTTCACACAGGTCAAACGGGAGGAAGTGAGAGAGTGAGTGAGTGGAAGTGTGAGGAAGAGACCAACAGAGAGAGACTGGCAGAGGTGATAAAAAGAGGAGAGAGAGTAAGAAAGAAACAGACAATCACAGCTGAGGAAAAAATATAAATATGAGAAAAATGGAGTGCTGCGTGGTTGCACATGGGTTACATCATCATCATCATCAACGTTTAACGTCCGTGTTCCACGCTTGCATGGGTTTGGACGGGGGTAGTCCCACTTGAGGCAAGAGTGATCGTCTTGCTCGCATAGGACTGTCTGGCAGGTTTTCTACAGTTGGATGCCCTTCCTAACACCAACCACATTTACAGTGTGGGTCTGGGAGGTTTTTACCGTGTTGCCTACACGGCCACATTACAGCGTGGACTGTGTGTTTTTTTGTCGTGACACCTACACGATCTCATTTGTTTCGGCCTTGATGTTGTGGTACCAACATAACTTTACATAGAACGGGGTGGTGTGGATGGTGTGGATGGGGTGGGGTGGTGGTGGTGGGACGGGGTGTATTTTGTTAGAGATGCCTACTGGCTAGAGTAGGTTTTACTATATATTTAGGTAAGGCGGGTCTTCTCTGTTACTGAGTACCGCCAAAGGTCTCGGTCCAGTGACATTGTCTTGGAGAGGTGTAAGTGTGTGATGTCGGAGTTTATCAGCTCGTCCCAGGTTTTTCTAGGTCTGCCTATTCCGTGACTACCGTCTATCTTTATTGCCCTGCACTTTGTTATACAGCTATCGACTTTCATGCGCATCACATGACCATACCAACGTAGCCTTCTCTCGCACACACACACATACATATACATATATATATATATATATATATATATA
>OZ024759.1:8848830-8851330 GCA_964016885.1 Eledone cirrhosa | reverse complement strand
CGGCCACATTACAGCGTGGACTGTCTGGCAGGTTTTCTACAGCTGGATGCCCTTCCTAACACCAACCACATTTACAGTGTGGGTCTGGGAGGTTTTTACCGTGTTGCCTACACGGCCACATTACAGCGTGGACTGTCTGGCAGGTTTTCTACAGCTGGATGCCCTTCCTAACACCAACCACATTTACAGTGTGGGTCTGGGAGGTTTTTACCGTGTTGCCTACACGGCCACATTACAGCGTGGACTGTGTGTTTTTTTTTTTTGTCGTGACACCTACACGATCTCATTTGTTTCGGCCTGGATGGTGTGGCACCAACATAACTTTACATAGAACGGGGGTGGTGTGGATGGGGTGGCGGTGGTGGGGGTGGGACGGGGGGGGGGGGGTATTTTGTTAGAGATGCCTACTGGATGTAGTAGGTTTTACTATGTATTTAGGTAAGGCGGGTCTTCTCTGTTACTGAGTACCGCCAAAGTGGTTTAAAAAAATGTTATTTCAACACTCAACAGAGCATTATCGAGGATTCAAAGGAACATTAATTAAAAAATGGATATATCGTTACTCCCTGTCTCTTTGAAAATGGAGTGAAGTGGTTTTAAAAAAATGCCATTTCAATATTTGTCATAATTGTTTCTACTTTTGGCACAAGGCCAGCAATTATCCCAGTGTATTACTGGTACTTTATTTTATATTACTGGTACTTTATTTTATACTGTTGCTAGACATCAAGATATTCTGTTTAGTTGAACACCCCGATTTTGAAATAATGTTTCTTTAAATCCTGGATAATATTATGACAAATATTGTTTCTACTTTTGGCACAAGGCCAGCAATTATCCCAGTGTATTACTGGTACTTTATTTTATACTGTTGCTAGACATCAAGATATTCTCACGAACAGTTGTCGAGCCAGCAAAATATTGACCTGCAAAATTCATCAGTTCGAACACTAAGCTTCCGTTTTGCTTCATTTCTATTTAAAAGCATTTTAAAACAATATTTTTACTTGAAAACAAGTCTATTTAAAGACTACGTAAAACAAGCAAATATTTCGTCGTTAGGCGTGCAGACAGACAGTCGTGCAGACACAGTCGTGCAGAGAGGTGATATAGGCGTGCAGACAGACAGTCGTGCAGAGAGGTGATATAGGCGTGCAGACAGACAGTCGTGCAGAGAGGTGATATAGGCGTGCAGACAGATAGTCCTGCAGAGAGGTGATATAGGCGTGCAGACAGATAGTCGTGCAGAGAGGTGATATAGGCGTGCAGACAGACATAACTGATAATTTGGTTACGCTAATGTTTTTCTCTGCGTTGCAGTGTTTACATTTTCGATCTTTGTTAATAAATAACCAGTGCAGTTTCTATCCCCAGCATCCTCTTTTGTTATAACATTCGGGTTATCGCTATGTTTTCTTAACTTCATAAGGCATATTGTTGGTTGAGGGAATATTAATCAAAAACACCACATGCAAGTCTGCACAGTAGACACTACAGTTTTTAAGCCAAGAAAGAAACTTAACATTGTAACTTTAACACAGCTACTGAGCGACCCCGAGCAACGCCGGGCTTTACTGCTAGTCCATGATATATTAAAAAAGACGATATTATATATCTGCTAGCATGTGTAATGTGTATATTGATATTATACGCAGGTATATATACATGTAGATATGATACATCAAATAAAATCGTAATTGACAATATATAATACACAGAAATTGAACGAAGACTGTGTTACACTGTCTTATTTAATCAGTAACGTAATCCATGATACATTAAAAAAGACAATATTATATATCTGCTAGCATGTGTAGTGTGTATATTGATATTATACACAGGTATATATACATGTAGATATGATACATCAAATAAAATCGTAATTGACAATATATAATACACAGAAATTGAACGAAGACTGTGTTACACTGTCTTATGTAATCAGTAACGTAATCCATGATACATTAAAAAAAGACGATATTATATATAAACTGTATTAGGAGAAAATTAGTGACAAAAATATATGAATATTTATTTAAACGATCACCACCGGAAGTTAAAGAAAATTTTAAAGAAGTGAATCTTTAAATAAATCATAAAATATATTTAATGAACAGCCACGAAATTTAGTAGATAAATTATGTAATATTCATTCATTATTTATTCAAAGTAATCCAACTTATTTTACTAATGGGATAACAAATTATAAACCGTACGCAGTCCCGCACTTCTTACTTTATTATAGTTTAGATTTATGTTTATATATATGGTGGGAAATTAGCTAAGCAATGTAGAAAGGCCCTAAGAAAGATTAAAGTGGTAGAAAAGCCAGGAACTACCATAAAATCCTTGATCAGCAAAACATACGCCTTTAAGAAAACCCAGTCACGTACTGGTGTCGATTTAATCGACTTTCCCCTCCCCCAAATTGCTGGCCTTGTGCCTATATAAGAAATCATTATTATTTCTCGCAATATTATAACAATATGACCCTCCCCAA
>OZ024759.1:8836330-8838830 GCA_964016885.1 Eledone cirrhosa | reverse complement strand
TATAGTCTCAGATGTGGTGACCATGTAGGGAGTTTAACAATGACATCGCTGGCAGTTGAGCCTTACTGCATGTAATAAAAGCCTTCTGTTATAGTCTCAGATGTGGTGGCCATGTAGGGGGTTTAACAATGACATAGCTGGCAGTTGAGCCTTACTGCATGTAATAAAGGTCTTCTGTTATAGTCTCAGATGTGGTGGCCATGTAGGGGGTTTAACAATGACACAGCTGGCAGTTGAGCCTTACTGCATGTGATAAAGGTCTTCTGTTATAGTCTCAGATGTGGTGACCATGTAGGGGGTTTAACAATGACATAGCTGGCAGTTGAGCCTTACTGCATGTAATAAAGGTCTTCTGTTATAGTCTCAGATGTGGTGGCCATGTAAGGGGTTTAACAATGACATAGCTGGCAGTTGAGCCTTACTGCACGTAATAAAGGTCTTCTGTTATAGACTCAGATGTGGTGGCCATGTAGGGAGTTTAACAATGACATAGCTGGCAGTTGAGCCTTACTGCATGTAATAAAGGTCCTCTGTTATAGTCTCAGATGTGGTGGCCATGTAGGGAGTTTAACAATGACATAGCTGGCAGTTGAGCCTTACTGCATGTAATAAAGGTCTTCTGTTATAGTCTCAGATGTGGTGACCATGTAGGGGGTTTAACAATGACATAGCTGGTAGTTGAGCCTTACTGCATGTAATAAAGGTCTTCTGTTATAGTCTCAGATGTGGTGGCCATGTAGGGGGTTTAACAATGACACAGCTGGCAGTTGAGCCTTACTGCATGTGATAAAGGTCTTCTGTTATAGTCTCAGATGTGGTGACCATGTAGGGGGTTTAAC
The DNA here is from genome assembly GCA_964016885.1 of Eledone cirrhosa. Lineage (NCBI taxonomy): Eukaryota > Metazoa > Mollusca > Cephalopoda > Octopoda > Eledonidae > Eledone > Eledone cirrhosa. Next base: position 8,837,991 of record OZ024759.1, on the reverse strand, counting down.
AATGGCATAGCTGGCAGTTGAGCCTTACTGCATGTAATAAAGGTCTTCTGTTATAGTCTCAGATGTGGTGGCCATGTAGGGGGTTTAACAATGACATAGCTGGCAGTTGAGCCTTACTGCACGTAATAAAGGTCTTCTGTTATAGACTCAGATGTGGTGGCCATGTAGGGAGTTTAACAATGACATAGCTGGCAGTTGAGCCTTACTGCATGTAATAAAGGTCTTCTGTTATAGTCTCAGATGTGGTGGCCATGTAGGGGGTTTAACAGTGACATAGCTGGCAGTTGAGCCTTACTGCATGTAATAAAGGTCTTCTGTTATAGTCTCAGATGTGGTGGCCATGTAGGGGGTTTAACAATGACATAGCTGGCAGTTGAGCCTTACTGCACGTAATAAAGGTCTTCTGTTATAGTCTCAGATGTGGTGACCATGTAGGGAGTTTAACAATGACATCGCTGGCAGTTGAGCCTTACTGCATGTAATAAAAGCCTTCTGTTATAGTCTCAGATGTGGTGGCCATGTAGGGGGTTTAACAATGACATAGCTGGCAGTTGAGCCTTACTGCATGTAATAAAGGTCTTCTGTTATAGTCTCAGATGTGGTGGCCATGTAGGGGGTTTAACAATGACACAGCTGGCAGTTGAGCCTTACTGCATGTGATAAAGGTCTTCTGTTATAGTCTCAGATGTGGTGACCATGTAGGGGGTTTAACAATGACATAGCTGGCAGTTGAGCCTTACTGCATGTAATAAAGGTCTTCTGTTATAGTCTCAGATGTGGTGGCCATGTAAGGGGTTTAACAATGACATAGCTGGCAGTTGAGCCTTACTGCACGTAATAAAGGTCTTCTGTTATAGACTCAGATGTGGTGGCCATGTAGGGAGTTTAACAATGACATAGCTGGCAGTTGAGCCTTACTGCATGTAATAAAGGTCCTCTGTTATAGTCTCAGATGTGGTGGCCATGTAGGGAGTTTAACAATGACATAGCTGGCAGTTGAGCCTTACTGCATGTAATAAAGGTCTTCTGTTATAGTCTCAGATGTGGTGACCATGTAGGGGGTTTAACAATGACATAGCTGGTAGTTGAGCCTTACTGCATGTAATAAAGGTCTTCTGTTATAGTCTCAGATGTGGTGGCCATGTAGGGGGTTTAACAATGACACAGCTGGCAGTTGAGCCTTACTGCATGTGATAAAGGTCTTCTGTTATAGTCTCAGATGTGGTGACCATGTAGGGGGTTTAACAATGGCATAGCTGGCAGTTGAGCCTTACTGCATGTAATAAAGGTCTTCTGTTATAGTCTCAGATGTGGTGGCCATGTAGGGGGTTTAACAATGACATAGCTGGCAGTTGAGCCTTACTGCACGTAATAAAGGTCTTCTGTTATAGACTCAGATGTGGTGGCCATGTAGGGAGTTTAACAATGACATAGCTGGCAGTTGAGCCTTACTGCATGTAATAAAGGTCTTCTGTTATAGTCTCAGATGTGGTGGCCATGTAGGGAGTTTAACAATGACATAGCTGGCAGTTGAGCCTTACTGCATGTAATAAAGGCCTTCTCAGACCAATGACTTGTCAGTGGAATTTGGGAGATTGGAAGGCCAATGAATGTATGAAGTGCAGGGTGCTCAGGGTCATCTTGTGTTTGTATATGAAGTG
>OZ024759.1:8823830-8831330 GCA_964016885.1 Eledone cirrhosa | reverse complement strand
GGAAAGGTGTAGGTAGAAATTCCATCCTCTGCCCTAAATGTAAACTATGAGATGTAGCGGGATCTCAGGAAGTTTAGCTAAAAACGTAGAGACTTTACATGTGGCACCAGGACTGTAAGCAGTAAATGGCCACAGGAAACAAGTGCTACCAAATTCATAGTCAAAAATTAGTTCTGTATGAGTAAGACATGGTCCCCTGACCTGGAATTGCTCACAATAAGACAACTTGTCTAACCCATTCAAGCATGGAAAAATGGACATTAAATGGTGATGATATATATTTATATAGTAGAAAATTAAAAAAATCTTTGGTACAGTAAAATGCATTTGTGTATGTGTGCATGTGTGTATGTATGTGTGTGTGTATGTGTGTATGTATAGCACTCAGTCCACTCTGTAAGCTGGTCGTGCTGGTGACGTGACAAAAAGCACCTGGTCCACCCTGTAAGGTGGTTGTATTCATGCCATGATGACACCCACCTGTAACATGGTGGCCATTAAGAAGAGCATCCAACCATAGAAAACAAGCCAAAATATAAATCAATATGTGCAAGACATGGTCCACTTAACCTGTCTAACCCATGATGATGATGTTGTGTTATACTGTGGCAACAGTAGCTGTTCTTTTTTATTGCACACATGGTATTCCATATTATTTTTTTTAACTTCTATTATTTTGTTTTATATTTCAATAACTGCAATATTTTTTTACGTAATATTTCAAGTTTTATGCCTTCCTATTGTGTTTTTATATTAAAAATCTCATGATTAATGGACAGAAAAAAAAGAGAAACTGTAATCTAGGACAAGAAGCTTGTCTAACAAACAGCTAATGAAAAACATTGAATGTTCCTTTGTTGTACAACTTGCTACAAATGGTAGCCACATTATCTTTTAACATCCTATACTGACTTAACAGAAAATATCTAAAAATGGGTTTGTTGATGCAAATGTTTATAGTGTCTTCACTATTGGACAGATTGCTGTGAAAATTTCCAGTACTAAAATAAAGACTTTAATTTTTAATATGATGTAGACAAGGTGCTGTTTTCTATTTTTCAAGAATGTCTTGTTAATGTAACTAACAAAACATTATCACTCTACATAGCTCAATACAATACCTTCATTGGCAGGTGGAAGGTTTGTTACGAGGCTGTGGTAGGTTTGTTACGAGACTGTGGTAGGTTTGTTACGAGACTGTGGTAGGTTTGTTACGAGACTGTGGTAGGTTTGTTACAAGACTGTGGTAGGTTTGATACGAGACTGTGGTAGGTTTGATACGAGACTGTGGTAGGTTTGTTATGAGACTGTGGTAGGTTTGTTACAAGACTGTGGTAGGTTTGTTATGAGACTGCGGTAGGTTTGTTACGAGACTGTGGTAGGTTTGTTACGAAACAGTGGTAGGTTTGTTACGAAACAGTGGTAGGTTTGTTATGAGACTGTGGTAGGTTTGTTACGAGACTGTGGTAGGTTTGTTACGAAACAGTGGTAGGTTTGTTACGAAACAGTGGTAGGTTTGTTATGAGACTGTGGTAGGTTTGTTACGAGACTATGGTAGGTTTGTTATGAGACTGTGGTAGGTTTGTTATGAGACTGTGGTAGGTTTGTTACAAGACTGTGGTAGGTTTGTTATGAGACTGTGGTAGGTTTGTTACGAGACTGTGGTAGGTTTGTTATGAGACTGTGGTAGGTTTGTTACAAGACTGTGGTAGGTTTGTTATGAGACTGTGGTAGGTTTGTTACGAGACTGTGGTAGGTTTGTTATGAGACTGTGGTAGGTTTGTTACAAGACTGTGGTAGGTTTGTTATGAGACTGTGGTAGGTTTGATACGAGACTGTGGTAGGTTTGTTACGAGACAGTGGTAGGTTTGTTACACTATGGTAGGTTTGTTACGAGACTGTGGTAGGTTTGTTACAAGACTGTGGTAGGTTTGTTATGAGACTGTGGTAGGTTTGTTACGAGACTGTGGTAGGTTTGTTATGAGACTGTGGTAGGTTTGATACGAGACTGTGGTAGGTTTGTTACGAGACAGTGGTAGGTTTGTTACACTATGGTAGGTTTGTTATGAGACTGTGGTAGGTTTGTTACAAGACTGTGGTAGGTTTGTTATGAGACTGAGGTAGGTTTGTTACGAGACTGTGGTAGGTTTGTTACAAGACTGTGGTAGGTTTGTTACAAGACTGTGGTAGGTTTGTTACAAGACTGTGGTAGGTTTGATACAAGACTGTGGTAGGTTTGTTATGAGACTGTGGTAGGTTTGTTACGAGACTGTGGTAGGTTTGTTATGAGACTGTGGTAGGTTTGTTACAAGACTGTGGTAGGTTTGTTACGAGACTGTGGTAGGTTTGTTACAAGACTGTGGTAGGTTTGTTACGAGACTGTGGTAGGTTTGTTACGAGACTGTGGTAGGTTTGTTACGAGACTGTGGTAGGTTTGTTACAAGACTGTGGTAGGTTTGTTATGAGACTGTGGTAGGTTTGTTACAAGACTGTGGTAGGTTTGTTATGAGACTATGGTAGGTTTGTTATGAGACTGTGGTAGGTTTGTTACGAGACTGTGGTAGGTTTGTTACAAGACTGTGGTAGGTTTGTTACGAGACTGTGGTAGGTTTGCTACCAGACTGTGGTAGGTTTGTTACGAGACTGTGGTAGGTTTGTTACCAGACAGGCTGTGGTGGGTTTCTTACGAGGGGCTGGTAGGTTAGTGACATCTCAGTAAGCAAGAGACTAAATGAGACATACAGGAAGGTGTGGAAAAGAGAGGTGTGGAAGCTAAAAGACCTTTCACTAAAATATGAATTTAGGAAAGCCCTTCAAGATGTGTATGACGAAATAGGAGTTAGAATTGTATGACATAGATGATAACGGGAATTTCTTACGTGACCACTTACTGCAGGCTACTGAAGAAACTTGTGGATGGAGCTCCAACCAGACAGAGAGTGGCCTGGTGGTGGAACAGCACGGTAGATAGGGCCATTAAAGACAAAAGACTAGTATGGAATGCTTGGAAAAATGGTGAGAGTAGAGACCGATTCACAGCCACTAAGAGAGAGCTGGGCTCTATAGAAGTGGTTGATAGCTTCCGGTAACTAGGTGATCAGATTATCATGGGAGGGGGTGTTCTGAGGCCATAGTATCTAGAATAAAGCCAGGCTGGAAGAAGTTTAGGGAGCTGCTTCCTCTGTTGACAAAGAAGAGTTTCTTCCTGCGTATGAAAGGCCGGTGTGAGATGCACGATGCTGCATGGTAGTGAGACATGGGCAGCAACTGCAGAGGATATGCAACGGCTGGAGAGAAATGAGGCAAGCATGCTCCGTTGGATGTGCAATGTCAATGTGCATGAATGACCAAGCATAGATGAGTTGAGAGAGAAAGTGTGTCTGAGAGGGATAGAATGTAGTGTGCGAGAGAGGAGACTGAGGTGGTATGGACATGTGATGCGCCTGGAGGATGACCGCTGGGTAAAGAAGTGCGAAGAAATCTCAGTAGAAGGAAGACGTGGTAGAGGTAGGCCACGAAAAACATGGGCGGAGGTGGTGAGAGCAGACCTCAGATAGCTGAAGCTCACGGAGGAGATGATGAAGGACCACAACAAGTGGAGAGATGTTGTGCTGAATAAGACCCGTCCCACCCTTGCAAGTAGGGAAAATAATGATGATGATATATATATATATATAAATATATATATATAACGAAGGAAGTGTGGTAAGGAACCAGGTGGACCATAACGCACCAGAGTTCTCGATACTTTGGGTAGTAGAGTGGGTAATAGGAAAATGTCCAAGACCCCGACGGCAGAGCTCAAGCCGTTTCGACGACTATTTCTGGACTAAATTAGATTTTTAGCATGGTAATAAATAGCCGCACTTTTCAAGGGGTAATTCCATATATGGGCATTCGATAATCATGCATTTCTGAAGATTGTAGTTGTCAAAAAGATTGGTCAAAATTTCTTGTAAACACAATTAGATCTTTCATGGCGGTGGGTGGGGGTTGGGGGTGGCTGAACTTGCCTGTAGAACAATGAGGGAGTGAGTAAAGCCTGTCAAGCATTAAAAGTAAATTCTATACAGCAAATTCTAAGGAGTGTGGATGAATTAGGGTAGCTAGAAAACAGGTGAAAAAAGAATTCTACAGGAATGTGGGGAAGTGGGAAATTATAAAATTAAAAAATAATGAATAAAAAATAATATTAAAAAATTAAATAATAAAAAATAATAAAAAAAATTAAAAAAGACTAGAGTCTAAAACAGCTGCTATATTTTTAGCTGATATTGCTTTATCGGCCAGTGCTATGTAGAATTTATGGAGGTGGGGTACTGAGGCTACAAAGGCCAAATGGGCTGCCTCAGGGTAAGCGAAAGAGGATAAAGGAAAAGGAAGAGGAGAGGGAGTGGAAGAAAGTGAGAAGAAGAGATAAAGGGGAAAAAAGGAAAGAAGTACATCTATCTATGTATGCAGGGGTTTCCCCTATCTTGTTCGGCAAGTGGGGAAAAGAAGGATGTTGCAGCCATTATCTACCCACCTGGGTCATGAGGGGGTTTGAAGGCGAGGTAAGTCCTACGCAATCAGTGTTTACATGCAGTTACAAGTTCGTCTTTTTTGTTTAGGAGTTGGTCCTTCGTAAACAGCATTCGTATTGTTTCCTCCGAGCATAAGTTACACGGACGTCATCCTCCCGTGTAGGGGTTAGCCCTGGACAGTAAGCTCCAAGTAAGATGGTATGTGGTGTTATTATCTTGGAGGTCCCAGATATGGCCCAAAAGTGTAGTGGCATGTCGCTGGGCCGGGTTTCTGAACGTATGTCGGTGTTGGTAAAGCCGGGTCTTAAAGTCACAAGCGGTTAATCCTATATGGGCTTTGTTGGAGTTTTCTGTCCTCACGTTGCATTGGTAGATCACATTACGTTCTCGGCATCTGTTGTTGAGGGGGCACGTAGATCTATCAGGTCAGTTACACCTCCTGGTCGGCTCTCTACTGATGTCTAGGTTGTTTCTTCTGTAGGAGTTGAGTTTCTTGTTGTTTGAGGAGGCGATGTTTTGTGCGAAGTTGGGTGTGGTGCTGTAGGAGAGTTTGATAGTGTTTTTGTTGATTATGTTGTGGTAGCGGTGTTTGTCAAGGAGTCTAAAGAAGATTTTCCCGATTGGTGTTGCAAGCCCTGTAAATTCTATATAGCATTGAAAGATTTAATTGTGTTTACAAGAAATTTTGACCAAATCCTTTTGAGAACTACAACCTTAAAAAATGCATGATCAACGAATGCCCATGTATGGAATTCCCCCTTGAAAAGTTTGGTTATTTATTACCACGCTAAAAATCTAATTTAGTCCAGAAATAGCCGTTGAAACAGCTTGAGCTCTGCCGTCAGGGTCTTGAACATTCTCCTACATATATATATTTGCTCTACGGTTCTTATATATTTGATATATATTTATCCTTATCGAGCCCTCTTTGGATTTTAGTCTTCAAATTTATTATTATTACTATATATATATATATATATATATATATAGGGACGAGTAGGAACCCGACGGCTGAGCTCAAGCCGTTTCGACGGTTAATTCTGGACTAAATGAAAATATTTATCCTGTTATATGAATAGCCGAGCTTCTCAGGGGGCAATTCCATATATGGTAAAAGTGATTGTCACAAGGATTGGTCAAAAGTTTGTTGTTGAGACATGTAATTCTATCATGGCAATTTGTGGAAGGAAGGGGTAGCTGAACCTGCCAGTAGAAGAAAGAGGGAGGGGGGGTGGAGGAAACCCAGTTGTGCATTGATAGTGCCAACAACAGCAGGGCAGGAGGTCAAGGAAGTATACTAGGGAGGGGGAGGAAGTCGAAACAATAAGTAAAACAATATGGGGTAAATATATAGAAGAATACTGAGAATCTTAAAATAACAATTAAATATAAAAAAAAACAATTTCTGGTTACTATTCCCTAACGACAGCTATCAAATCTCTCACTGGTACTACTAGACTATAGAAAAGTTTACTAGGTGGGACGGAATTATAATGAGACCCTTTTAAGAGGTAGTAGTAATCAACCGAGTATATCTTACGGTGACGGGTCAACAAGTGGGGGGCCAAAATACTAAAGAAACTACCACGAAATAATAATTCAGTCCCGAGACTAATACGAAATAATAATTATATATATATATATTTATTATTATTAATATATATATATATATATATATATATCATTGAAAATGACTTACTGCTTATATATATATATATCCAGGGAGTGTAACTTGGAGTTACTGTAGGTTCACCCGGGTGAGAACTCGATGTTTAGGTTCACTTCAGTGTCGAGGTGTAGAGCTAGACAGAGTGTATATAGTTAAAAGATAACAAGGAGGATTGGTTACTCCTTCATTACATTTATTGGTTGGTGACGCACGTTTCGCCACTGATCAGCTCAAGGTTTGATCTGTATCGATCTGACCCGACTCTGTAATCCACGGCTCATCAGCCCCTTTGTAATGCTAGTAGAAAAGGAATACATGATATCATAAAGACAGAAGTTCATATGTAGGTCAATAAAGTTTGTTTTATTTGGTGGATTAGTTCATAGAGATGTTTTTGCCTGTAGTGTTTGTGGGATGAGTGGGTGTGGTGATAAGATGGTGGTGACAGTCACAGGCTGAAGTGGGCGGTGGTGTGGGGGTGCATTTTAAAATGCACCCAGCCCACTCTGTAAAGTGTTTGTGTCAAAAACATGATAAAATAAACCGAATTAGTCAGGGTGAGGAAATGAAGTTAAAATGAATCATACTAGTAGGATCTAGTGAACTGACTGGTCTACCTTTGGTATATGACAACCCATCTAATACATACAACCATCATGATGATGATGATGATATATATATATATATGTGTGTGTGTGTGTGTGTTTGTATGCATGTGTGTGCATTTGTATGTGTGTGCCTCAATGTGTGTGTATATGTGTGTCTGTATATGTGAGTGTGACTGTGTATGTGTGTATGTTTGTGTATCTGTGTGTATATGTGTGTGTCTGTATAGGTGTGCGTGTATGTGTTTGTGTATCTGTATGTGTGTATATGTGTGTGTGTCTATGTATGTGTGTGTCTGTGTGTGTGTCTGTATGTGTGTGTGTGTGTGTATGTATGTGCGTGTGTCTGTGTATATGTGGGTGTGTGTGTGTGTATGTATGTATGGGTCACCGCATATGTTTTGTCTGAGGGCCACACATTACAATTAAATTTTTATTATTTTATATTACAAAGGGGCAGTGTATTGGCAGTATTGGTAGAGGGTCGGACGCCATGCTTTGCAGCATAGAGTTACGGCCCTTTATGATCTGAGTTCAAATCCCGCCGAGGTTAACTTTGCCTTTCATCCTTACAGGGTCGATAAAATAAAGTACCAGTGATGCACTGGGGTCATTGCTGGCCTTGTGCCAAAAGTAGAAACAACTATTTTATATTTCGAAGATAAGACATGATTGCACTGAAAAAGCCACAGGTGTGATTGTA